>PVKZ01004340.1:0-87073 GCA_004027375.1 Macroglossus sobrinus
CTGCGGCCGTCACCGCTGCGGCCGTCACCGCTGCGGCCGTCCTGGCCACGACCCGTGAGACGCCGCCTGCCGCCCGGCTGGCCCCTGGGGGTCTGGGTTCCACAGCCCCCGGGTGGGAAGGAGCCGCCTCGTGTCCGTGCGACGGGGACCGCGGGCATCTGACAAATCTTGAAAGCCGGTGACATCAGACAGTTGTACAAATGAGGCACAGGCGCCGGGAACATTTTTATTTTGACTTTAGATAAGCAAATGAGTGTTGGCCCCCCCCACCCCGTCTTTCGATGGGGCCACGACCTGCCCTTCGTCGGGGGTCCGCCTGGCGTGGGGGGGCAACTCCGCCGAGCTCCCTCCGGTCCCCGGGCTGGAGGGGGCGTGGATGGCGTCTGCCTGTCGGGGTCGCCCTCGGTGGTCAGGGGTCCTCTCCGCCTGGGGCAGCAGTTCCTGCCCAGCTCGGCTCCTTTACGACTTTCCAGAACGTTCTCTGGGTTCTCCCGTCTGCATGCGCATTTCGTTGCGACTCCAGTCATGGCTGAAACTGGCCTGAGCGGGCGCGGGCTCCCCCGGGGCGGGGGAGGGCAGGGGGGGCAGCGGGGGCCCTGGATCCCGGGCGGCGTCACCCCAAGGCGGGAGCGGAGGGGCGTCCGGCTCCTCTGAGGGGCCGGTGGCCCCGCGAAGCCCGGGCGGGTGTCGGGGGGCTCGAGGAGGAGGGCGCACCCCCTTCGTCTGTTCGTGTTTGTGGGGCATCTCGAAGGCGCCGCAGTGTGGTGGGGACATGGGGGTTCCGTGTGAGTCCCCCCGCGAACCAGGGGGCGCAGGAGGCGGAGAGGCTGCTGGGGCGGCACGGTGCTGGGGGGCTCCGGCCGGGTCCCCCGCGCCCTGCGGCGCCCTCAGCGCGTCTCCCGGCGACTGCCCCGGGCTCCACCTGCGGGTGTGGGGGTGTGGGGGTGCTAGGGCCGCGGGGCGCGGCCGTCTGGGCCGGCACGTGACAGTGGCGCTTCTCAGGGCGACCCTGGCGGGGTCAGGGAGGGGACTGCGACTCGGAAGGGTGGGTGACGCGCTCAGCCTGCGGGTCCTCGGCGGCCGGTCTGGGCTCCTCCGAGGGGACGGATTCGGGGGGCTCTGTTCGGTGCGCCCCGCACCCCGAACCGCTCACGCGGACCCTCCGTCCGCAGCTCCTGCCGCACGCGGCGCGGCCCGCCAGCCCGGCCTGCGGGACCCCGCGGGGTGCTGCCCCGCACCCGGCCCTGGACCTGGACGAGTTCGTGCCGCCCCTGCCCCCGCCGCCCTACTACCCGCCCGAGTACACCTGCACGCCCGCGGCCGACGCCCGCAGGTGGGTCCTCCCGCGGGGCGGGGCCGCCGAGGGGCGGGGCCGCCGAGGGGCGGGGCCGACAATGGGGCGGGACATCAAGGGGGCGGGGACACAGTGGGGCGGGGCCTCCAAGAGGCGGGGCCATTGTTGGTCGGGGCACCGAGGGGCGGGGCAACCAAGGGGTGGAGCACCGAGGGGCGGGGACACATTGTGGGTGTGGCCACAGGGGGCGGGGACACAGTGTGGGTGTGGCCACCAAGGGGGCGGGGATGCCAAGGGGTGGGGACACAGCGGGGGCGGGGCCACCGAGGGGCGGGGCCATTGTTGGGCGGAGCACCGAGGGGCGGGGCAACCAAGGGGTGGAGCACCGAGGGCGGGGACACATTGTGGGTGTGGCCACAGAGGGGGCGGGGATACTAAGGGGGCGGGGACACAGCGTGGGTGTGGCCACCAAGGGGGCGGGGCGCCAAGGGGCGGGGCCTCCAGGGGCGGGGCCATCAAGGGGCGGGGATACAATGGGGCTGGGTCACCGTGGGTGTGGCCATAGTGGTGCGGGGCACCGAGGGGCGGGGCAACCAAGGGGTGGGGCCACCGCGGGACGGGGATGCCAAGGGGCGGGGACAGAGGGTCCCCGGGAGGCGGAGGCCTTACTCCTTCTCCGCGGAGCAAGTGGCGGCAACGCGTTGACTGCACAGCAGAGGGTCGCGGGTCACCGGAGCAGGGGCCGCGAGATGGGCGCTCCCACCGCGTCCCATGGGTGGCCACGGGAGCGGCCGGCCTGACGGCCGCAGCTCCGCTGTGCCCGCACGAAATGCCGTTGACGCAGCACGGTCGTTTTAATTCTGCACAGGGCCTTAGCGTTGAAGGTCACTATCCTTCCAGAAAGGAAGAATTAGGCGTTTTTTTTTCTCGAAAGGGACGCGTGTGGACGAGGGGACCCCGACAAGCCTCGTGCTTGGCTGAGCGAATGCGCCCCTCCCCCATCCCTGCGGCTCGCCCTGAGTGATGTCCCCGCTTCTGCCTCCCCAGGGGCCTGCACCTGGACCTCGCCCCCTCGCTGTTCAGCGCCCTGTATGACGTGGCCATCAACAGCCCGGGCCTGCTCTACCCGGCCGAGCTCCCGCCGCCCTACGAGGCCGTGGTGGGCCCTGCGGCGGCCGGCCAGGTGAGGCCAGTCCCGCCGGGCCAGCCGCCCCTGTGGGCCACCCCACAAGCCTGCGGGGCGTGGGTCTCGCCGCCCTGCGGTGGGGGCAGCAGGTGGGGGGCAGCAGGCTCGGAACCTCCAGCGCAGAGGGGCGCGATCGCCCGGCCAGGTCACCCACCCAGTTGTTTGGGGACATACAGGTGGCAGGCCGCTGACCGGCCTCCTGTGTCTCGCTGCAGCTTCCGAGCCCCGGTCAGCGGGTGGCTGAGCCCGGCTCCCCAGACCCAGACGCCACCGCGGGCTTCAGCGCACAAGGTAAGCTGCCCACTCGGTGACAGAGAGAGGGGTCTGCAGTGTCCGAAGGGCGGCTCTGTACGCGCCCCCCGCCCCCCAAACCCGACCACTGTCCCTGCCTCGGGCTGGCCTGCCGTGCCCTGCCGCCAGCACTGACGCCCTGTCCCTTGCCTTGCAGTGACAGCCGACAGCTCCGGCCTCCCAGCACCCGAGGGAGTCCCCGTGCCGGGCCCAAGCCAGCTGGCGCCCGAGGGCCCCCCGGGTGCCCCGCCGCCAGCCCCAGCCCCCGGCCTCGCGCCCCCCGCCGGCCCGGGCCAGGCCGCGTGGGCACAGCTGGGTCCGGGGCGTGTGGCCCGATCGGCCAGTGACCCCACATCGAGCACGCCCCGGGCGGCAGGTGCGGCTGACCGGCCTGCGTGTGCCCCCCGCGTGCGTCTGGCTCTGCCCCGAGCCCTCGAGGCCTGAGTGACCCCGGGAGTGGTGGCCGGGCCCTGGGAGCCCGGCCCGGGCCGCACTGCGAATGTCCCACGGCCCAGGGCCTCATGGGGCGGACGGCCCGGGCCCAGCTGGGTCCCCGCCAGGCCTGCTGCTCTGGCCGGGGGCTGGGGGTTTGGGGCAACGAGAGCCCACCAAGAGGGTCAGCCCTGCCAGGAGCCTGCGGGGTCCACAGCCCCGGGCCCAGAAGGAGTGGTGGGCTGTCCTCAGACTGGCCTGGGCAATGCCGCTTGCTCAGGGGCCCGGCGGGGCCTGGCCGTGCCTCAGTGACAGCACTGGGTCAGTGGCACGTCCTCCAGCCGGAGCCGCCCGGGCACACACGGTGGGCTGGCAGCAGCATGTGGCGGGTGACCCGGAACCTGTGTCACAGTTGCCCACGGGACAGAGTGGCTGTGATGGCTTCTCACACCAGCTCCCCGGGGAGAGGGGTCGAGTGCACCCCAAAGCTGGAAGGGGGATGCAGTGGTTTTGAAGGTCCATGGGCCTCCGGCTGCAGTGTCCCCTGGTGGGGACTGTCACAGAGTGGAGGTGAAGGCACCAGACCTGGCCCGTGCAGGGGTCACTGTCCCCAGTGCCCGGCCGGTAGGGACGTGGTCTGGTGTGTGCCTGTGGGCCCAGGGCCACACCCTCTGCCTCTGTCCAGCACCCCACGCTTGGCCTCCTCTGGGCCCGTCGGACGGCCACCGCTGTGCCCTTCAAGGGCCTGTGTCCCAGAGGTCCCTAGAGCCCCCGGGCACAGGCGGGCCCCTGACGAGGGCCCCAGGCTTGTCTGTGGCCCTGGCCTGCTGTGCTGGGTGGGGCTGGGGACGCATAGGCCCCTGGGACGCTGCTGGCCCCGAGGTGGGTGCTGGCCCCGTGGGGGTGTGGCTGCAGGGCATGCCAGCGGGACTTGTAGCTCGTAGGAGGGCCATCTTGCTGGCGAGGTCCCCTCTTTACTGTGCCAACTGAATTCTCTTGCGGTTAAGGTGACGCCACCTCCCGGCCCCCCGCCTGCAGCCGGGACCTTGAAGCAGGACTGCCTCGGGCTGCCCTGGGGACAGGTGAGACGCAGCTCTCCCCAACACTGTGACACCTGCTGTGGAAGGGGGGTGGGGGTGACTCTGGTCCTCGGCTGCCCTGGGCCTGAGTCCGTCTCATGGTGTCACCACCAGGCACGGGAGGTCCCAGCCTCCGGGCCCACATGGGCGTTCAGCTCCCCACGTGTAACTGCCAGGCTGGTGATTGCCACCAAAGCCTCCCAGGCCACTTGGGATGTGCAGCTTGTGTGACGCGACCCGAGATGGGGCGGGGGCCTTCGCCTGGTCCCAGCGAGTCTGACCGCGGGCGGCCTGACGCCGGCTTCCTCCGGGGATGCCCGGGCTGCCGTGTGTGCCGTGGGGATGCCGGCCCGGGGCTCGGAGGTGGCTGCCGTCTGCTCGTGCCACGGTGGGGCGCCGGCTGCCCCTGCCACCGGGGCCCTGGGCTCCAGGCGGACTCACCTCTGGACGCCGCCGGGGCAGAGGAGAAGGGCGAGCCCACTGTCATGTGAGGGCCCGCCCCGCGACCCCCGCCCCGGCCACACAGGGACCTACGGGGCGCGCTGTCCCCGCAGGCCGGCCCGGCCCGCTGCAGGACGTACGATCGGCCGCCCGCTCTGGGGCCGGGGCCGGGCTGTGCTCAGTCTCCTGTTCCCTTGTCTTGCAGCCTCGCGGTCCCCGTCTGTCACGGCCACCTGCGCCCGGCAGCGGTGTGCGGCCCCCGGGGGACTGCAGCCCTGGAACGCCGGCCGGGGCCGGGGCCGGGGGCCGGAGGCGCCCCAGGAGCGTCCACCGCCCTCCGCGGACAGCAGGGCCCGGGCGGGCGCCGGGGGCCCGGTGCCTAAGCTGCTGGAACACGCGAGCGGTGCCCGGGCCGCCGAGGCGTGGCGGGGGGAGGTCACCGCCCGCTCGGCCGTGCCCCCCGCGGAGTGCCACCTGCGGGAGGCCCCCTTCAGTGCCAGCGCTGCGGACCAGGTGTGACCAGGCCGCGCCGTGCACGAGCTCGCGGGCGGCCGGGGCCAGCGGCCCTCACCGTGGCCGCCGTGCGCGGGGAGAGGCCTGCAGCCCAGGGTACCTCAGGGTGGCCCGGGCCGGGGGGCTCCCGTCCCCTCTTAGGAGAGCCCGTCATTGTTTACTGGATGTGACACTTCCCATGCAGTCCGGTAACACCGAAAAGGACTCGTGTCCACCGCGAGCTCGGGCGTGTAGCACCTCGAGCCAGCCAGCACACACAGGGGTGACAGGTGACTGTCACAGACCTGAAAACACCAGGCAGCTTCAGACTCAGAGCCATCGACCCCAGGGTTCCCCCGCCCCCGAGCCAGCGTAGCGCTGGTGGGTGGCGGTGACGTCAGGTCACGAGGTAGCATTTCACGTGGTTTCTGTCCCTCTCGTCATGGGCCGACCCTGGAGAAGAGGGTTCATTCTCGCAGGTGGCAGCCCCTGGCCCGAGCTTCCTGCCTGCGGGGCTCCGGGTGCTCGTGCCAGTACCTGACGGGGGGCCCCACGGTGGCCAGGAGGCAGGCAGGTGTGGCAGGGGCTCCCCACCCTCTGTGGGACTCCAGCCTCAGCGCCTCACTCCCCCTCCCTCGGCCGCTGTGTCCCGCCCCCGCCTGGCTCAGCTGTGGAGCAGACACTCTGTTGTTTGACAGGCATTTTATTTGGTCATTTGATCCCCATAGCGGGGTCTCCCCCGTGCAGCCCTCCAGGCTGGCCTCGGTGGGCGGAGGCCTGGGGGACGCAGGCTGTACCCCGCTGCTTTCCGTGGGTGCCCAGAGCGGGCGGGCTTGGCCACCTCTGGGGGGCGGCTGGGGCACCGCCGGCTTCCTCGGGCCCCAGCGACATCAGCGGCAGCCACTTGCCCACGATGGCCGCGGAGCAGTGCTGTCCTCGAGGCTTTTTGCAGCCGTGGGGACGCCGTGCCTGCGCCCTCTACTGCAGCAGCCCCAGCACGGGACTGTCACTGCGAGTGGCCCTTGCGCTGGACGGGGTGGGGCTGACGGGTGCCACTGCTGCTCGGGGCCTGGGGCCCGTGCTGGCCTCAGCCCTGCGCCCACTGCGGCCGGTGTGCGTGTGCGTGTGTGCGGTGTGTGCGTGTGTGCACAGTGTGTGCGTGCAGAGTGTGTATGTGTGTGCATGTGTATGTGTGCGCGAGTGTATTTGTGTGTGTGTGCATGCACATGCCTGTGTGTGCGTGTGTGCTTGTGTGTACGTGTTTGTGCATGTGTGGTTTCTGTGTGTTCGTGCATAGGTGTGCGTGTGCACGTGTCTGTGCATTGAGTTTGTGTGTGTTTGTGCACGTGCGTGTGTGTGCGCACACGTGCGTGTGTGCACGTGCGTGTCTGTGCATTGCGTTTGTGTGTTTGTGCACGTGTGTGTGCGCGTGTATGCACGTGCGTGTGTGCACGCGCGTGTGTGCGCGTGTGCGCGTATCTGGAGGCTGAGAAGCCGGCTGGCCCAGCCCATGCCGGGGAGGGCTGCGGAGAGGTTGCCGGGGGAACGGCCGGCTGCAGGGGCCCTGGTGGCTCCCGGGGGATGGCGGTCACGCGTGACGACGACCAGCACAGCCCACGGGCACGCTGGAGACGAAGTATGAGCACTTTATTCCCACGACAAAGGGGGAAAGACATTAATTTGTCTCAGCCGAGGGCATCCGCCGCTCCCAGGTACAGCCCCTTGCAGGCCAGGTTGGCTGAGGACGCCCCCCAGGGCCCCCCGGAGCCGCTGCAGAGCGTGACGGGCCGGGGGCCTGCGGGGCGGGGCGTGGGGGCGCCCGCGCTGGGCTCGGGGACCCCACGTCGCCGCCCTCACGTGCGGCCAGGGCGCGCGGCCGGGCGCCGGGCGTCCCTCGCTGCTCCCGCCCGCCACGCGAGGCCGCCTACAGGGGGGCGGGGTGCCAGGCCTCCCCGCGCCCGGCCCCGCCCACGCCCCCCTCGTGGCCACGCCCTCCTGCGGGCGAGGAAGCTGCTAGAACCCAGTGGCCCAGGTTCGGGGGAAGGGCCCCGAGAGAGAGAGAGGTGCGGCTCAGAGCCCCCAGAATGGGTCGGAGCCCCCCCTGCCCTGCTCTGTTCGGGGCGCCGGGGGCCCCAGCAGCAGGCACCCCGAGTCTGCGGCCACGCGAGAGTGTTTCGACCCCTGGGCCTCACCAGCCGCCCCCCCAGGAGCCCGAAGGGGCCCTTCCCCCGGCTCGGGGCTCCCCCCACCCCCCGCAGGTCACACCGGGGCCCCTGGGTCCTGGGTGCCCTCCCCGTGCGTGACCCGGAGGGGGCCAGCCCTGGTGACCCCGCCATCTGACCCCGCCTGGGGCTCCAGCAGACTGCGGCATCGGGGCGCCAGCCGCACGAGGACGCGCCCCCGGAGCTGGTGACAGCGAGCGCAGCAGCGCCCGTGAGGGCCGCGCCCCGCTGCGGGAGGCGGGTTCCCGGGTTCCCGCGGCCACGCGCGGCGGGGGCACCCACAGGAAGCTGTTTCCCGCTGCGGGAGGCCGGTGCGGGCGGAGTTTTAATAAAAGCCATTTCTGGCCTCTGTGTCTCCGCGGCTTGACTGGGACCGAGCAGGGGGAGCTGGCGCCCGCCCCGCTGGGGACCGGGGCCCCGAGGGGGGCGCGCGTGCCCCCCGGCTGTGCGTCCCGGTGTCCCCGGAGGTCGTGCCGTGTGGGGGGGACAGGCGCTGGGACACAGGCGCCCCTCCACGTGCCACACCTGTGGCTCCTGGGAGTGAGTGTGTGGCGGGTGCAGGCCCCCGGCTCAAAGCCCTCCTCAGGGTGGGGTTCCTACGCAGTCACTTGGTGTCCCCCGCCCCCCCCCACGTGTCATTCGTCAGCACAGATTTGCTCTCCGGAGCCCGCTCGCCGGCCTCGTCTTGGGGGCGACAAGGACGTCCCCTGGAGGCTCCCAAGCTGAGGCCACGTCCCTGCAGCTTTCACGCAGGGGACACTGCTGCCCACGGCCCAGAGGTGGGGCCACCCCAGGAGCCGGGAGGCGCCTGTCACTGCTCAGGGCGCAGAGGGAAGGCTGCTCGTGGGGGGTGGGAGACGGGCCCCCTGGGCCAAGGCCGGGTCAGGCTAACGTGGGGGGACAGCCCCAGGCCTCCGTCCCCACACCGGGGCCAAGGGGGGAGCGAGGGGCGTCCTGGCAAGTCCTGTTATGGAGAAGGGCTGCCGGGGTCCCCCAGGCGGGGAGACAGGGCTCGGAAGGAGGGCCAACTTCTGGCTGACACATGCACACATGCACACGCGTGCACACGCACTCACATGCACTCACACGCATGCACACATGCACACCCACGCACACGCGTGCACACGCACTCACATGCACTCACACGCATGCACACATGCTCACACGCACATGCACGCACACACATGCACCCACACGTGCGCACACACATGCACTCACACGCACTCACGTGTGCACACACATGCACTCACACTCACGTGTGCTCACACGCACATGCACGCACACACATGCACCCACACGTGCGCACACACATGCACTCACACGCACTCACGTGTGCACACACACATGCACTCACACACTCACGTGTGCACACACGCACATGCACTCACACGCATGCACACATGCTTGCACGCACTCACACGCACATGCACGCACACATATGCACTCACACGTGTGCGCACACACACATACACACGCACTCACAGACACGTGTCCCTGGAGCTCATCAAATGTAAAGCTCCCTCCCCCCACGCTGCCAGCGGCCGTCCCCGCACTGGGACAGCGCATGGCGCACGCGGGCTGGGCCTGGTGACGTGTCACCCTGCAGGGCCAGACAGGCCTCACCCCGGGGGGGAGCCGCGGAGGGGCCCCGGAAGTGACGCCCCGTGAGCCCGCGTGGGGCGTGCAGGGGGCGCAGGGGC
The DNA here is from genome assembly GCA_004027375.1 of Macroglossus sobrinus. Taxonomy (NCBI): domain Eukaryota; kingdom Metazoa; phylum Chordata; class Mammalia; order Chiroptera; family Pteropodidae; genus Macroglossus; species Macroglossus sobrinus. The sequence continues at coordinate 9,138 of PVKZ01004340.1, forward strand.
CCGCGCCGCCACCAGCCAGCCACTCGGCAGCGTGGGTCACGACGCGGGGTTTATTAGGGGGTCAGCGCGTCCCCCCAGGGCCGGCTGCATGCAACACGCGTCCCCAGCGCGGCGGCCCTGGCGCCTGGCGCTGCGTGTAAGGCTTCTGAAGTCACAGTGTATTCCTCGGGGCCCGGGCCGGCCAGAGGGGCTTCCAGACAGCGCGACGCGGGGCGCGGGGCCCCCCGCGGGCGGCCCCGGGCAGGCCGCGCTGCGCCCACACGCGCCCCGCACCGCTCGTCCCCGCGCCTGGATCACGCCGTCCTGCACCGGCCAGCCGCCTGGGGCCCTGGGGGACCCCTCTCACCCGCTGCTGCCGTCCTCGGGGACCCCGCACGGGGACGCAGGCCGCCCGACAGCCGCGGCTCAGGCGGGGCCCGGAGTCCGGCTCCTGCGACGCTCCTGGCAGGCGGGCCGTGTCCGGCGTGGCGTGGCGGTGGCGGTGACGTCCCCGGGGCGGGCTAGATGTACAGCGGGGTCTCCTGGCCGGTGAGAAGCCTGAACATGGCGGCCGGCATGGTCTTCATGTGGATCTGTGGGGACAGGAGTGATGCTCGCCCCCGCCCCCCACCGGGCAGCTGTCTCAGTCCGGCCGGCCTCCTGTCCCGTCACCCGTGCTGCTTCCCCCCGGAGACCCCGGCCTGGTTCACTGACCACCCCCGTCACGCACCCGACACGTTCCCACACCCCACGTCCTATATCCTCACGCACCCCACACGTAAACACACCCCACATCCTATATCCTCACGCACCCCACATCCTCACGCACCCCACATTCTCACACACCCCACATCCTCACGCACCCCACATCCTATATCCTCACGCACCCCACATCCTCACACCCCCCCAACATCCCCACACATTCCCACTCACAAACCTAATCCTACACACTCACATATACACACAGCCTACACACACACACGCTACACACACACACACACACATTCTACACACTCATACACACTCACATCCTTACACATTCATACATACACACACTCACACACTCACACTCACACTCCTGGCCGAGGCCCCCCCGCCCCCGGACACCAGCTCCTTCGCCCCCACGTGCCGCACACGTGAGCTCCCTGGGGAGACGGCCCCGCGCCCGCCCCGCCCTCAGGCAGCGCTGTCCTGACACCAGAAAGGGCCAGCGAGGGGGTGCGGGGTGTGGGGTATGGGTGCGGGGTGCGGGGTGCGGGATGTGGGTGGAGGGTGGAGAAGGGGTGCGGGGTGCAGGGTGCAGGGTGTGGGCGGGTGGAGCAGCCGCCCGGCCTGCCCCAGGGTGGGGGGCCGCCAGGAGGGTGACCCACTCCCGGGGGGGCCGGAGCCCCGGCCGGGCGGCGGGGTCCGCGGAGGGGAGGGTGGCCCCACACAGGGCAGCGCGGGAGTCAGTCCTGCCCCTGCCTTCGCCCTCCCGTCTGCTGCAGCTACGGCCGGGATGGGAGAGCCACGTGTCACCTGCCACACGTCACCGTCCTCAGGGGCGCGCCCCCTGGGCAGACCCAGCCCTGCCGGTGCCCAGGGCCCTGGGGTCGGGGTGCGAGCACGGCCCCCAGCGGGACACGCCTGAGGCGCCGGCAGGGACGGCTCTCCCGGGCAGGTGGCCCTCAGGGGCAGGGACCGGGCCGGCGGCTGGCCCACGGCGGTGACAGCGGGGGCCGCGGTCTCACCTCCCCCACGGAGTTGGACAGGGCCTGTACGATCTTCTCGTGGGCCGTGGCCACCACACTCTGCCCGTTGACCTCGATGATGCGGTGGCCGACGCGGACGCCCCCTCGCTCCGCGATGCCCCCTCGCATGAGGCTGCAGATCTGGGCGGACACACGACCGGTCAGCGCACAGCTCGGCCACGCCCGCCGGGCGCCCGGTCCTGTCCCCAGACACGAGGGGCACAAATGGACAGAGCACGGGGAGAGGACACAGCCCCTACTGCGTGAACCCCGCCGACGTGCAGAGGTCAGCGGAGGTCAGGTGTGGGGGTCAGGACAGCGGGCTGAGGGCCAGCTCTCGGCTCCTGCAGGGCAGGTGGCCCAGCGGCACCCCGTGGCTCCTGGGGGACCCAGGAGCGCGTGGCAGCAGGGGGCCGACGCTGCAGCGGGGTGGTGGGGCGGGACGGGCCACGGGGGGACAGCCGGGGCGGGCGGCCCGAGGAGCGGTGTCCGCAGGGCTGGGCTCCTGCCAGCGCGCCCCGCGGTGGACAGCGGTGGACACCGTGTCAGCGCGTGCGCGGCTGCCTTTCTGGAAGGTTCTCCCTGCCCCAAGGGCACAAGGGAAGAAAGCCAGCCCAGGGACCAGGCAGTCTGGGGCAGACGGGCACCCGGTCCAGCCCGCACCGCGCCCCCCGGAGCCCCCCGCCGTCTCCTCGGGGTCCGGTGCCCCGCGTGCCCCCCAGGGCAGCCCTCAGGGGCGCGGGGGGCCTGGGCGGGGACTCACGATGCCGTTCTGCACGCTGAAGCCCAGCTGGTACTTCAGGTCCGGCCGCTTGATGAGCACGGTGGTGACCGGGGGACAGCTGACCACGTTCAGCCTCACCTGCGTCTGCGGCTTCAGACCCTGCGGGCGGCGGGGGGTGGCGGTGAGCACAGCGGGCCGGGTGGGGCCGGAAGGGGCAGGGAGGGAGCAGGGAGCAGCGGTCACCTGGGGGGCCCCCTTCCCTCTGCCACCGACCCGCACGCGGGGCGCCCCGGCGGCCAGGGACACAGAGGCTCACGGCTCCCGGAGCTCCCGGGGCCACCGACCGAGGCAGCTGCCACCTCGGTGACGCCTGGGCAGACGCTGCGGGGCCAGCCCAGGGGCAGGCCCGGGGGGCTCGTCTGTCGGCAGACGAGGGGGGAGGGGGAGCGGACCACAGGCGGAGGGGGGGGTGGCCGGGCCCGCAGCCCGGGGCCCCCAGGGAGCCCGTCTGGGTCCTGCCCAGGCCAGCGGGGAGGGCCCCGGTCTGCCCGTCGCCTCCAGAGGCCCAAAGCGGCAAGCTCCCGCGTCAGGGTCCGTGTGGCCGCCCTTGCTTAGGACCTGCCTCCCGGAGCCACTCGGGTGATCCCCCCGTTCACCGTGGGGAGCATGGGGACCTCGGCGTGGCACGGTCCCGGGCGGGCCTCTGGACGCGGGCCTCAGGGCACGTGGGAACGGCAAAGCCGCGGGGACACGGCGGGGGCGGGGCCGGGCCGGGAAGGGGGCGGGGCCGGGAAGGGGCGGGGGCGGGGTCGCACCTTGATGATGCTCTGGCACGTGGCCAGCGGCAGCCCCACCAGGCTGGTGCCGTTGACGGACGTGATCTGGTCGCCGATGCTCAGCTTCCCCGAGCGCGCGGCGGGGCCCCCGTTCATCATGTTGGCCAGGATGACGGTGGGCAGGATGGAGCCCCAGCCGGACTCCACCACCACCACGCCCAGGATCTCGCCCTTGTGCTTGTCCAGCTGCAGCTGCGGGGAGACCGCAGGTGGCAGGCGGCCGGCCCCCACCCCCCCCAGTCCCCCACCCCCAGGTCCCCCACCCCGGCCCCGAGCTCGGCTCCAGCGTCCCGGCCCCCGTCCGTCTGTCCCCCGAGCCCCCGAGGCCGGAGGGGCGTTCCTGGACGCCAGGCCACAAACCCCGACCCGGGCCTTCACTCCCGTCCAGGCCGGTCCCGTTCTCTGTCGCCTCAGGGGTCACTCATCAGGGGTCAGTCAGTCAGAAGGCTGCCGGCCGGCCGTGCTGCAGGAAGCCGGGCCACCCGGCCGCCCGACGAGCGGCCAGGTCACGCGTTGAACAGAGGCCTGGCCCCCCCAGCCGTCAGGGCCGCCCACCCCCGTCCGCGCACCCTCGTCCCCGTGCCCAGTCGCTCAGGGCGGGGGCTGGCCCACGCGTCTGCGCCCTGTCTTAGGGTTTCCCCGGACCCCCCAGGGAAGGCCTCGGCCTCCGGCAGCCCCGAGCCCCCCCTGGCACAGCGCCCCCAGCTGCCCCCCGCACCCACGCCCCGGGCCCGGCGTGGCGGGGCCCCTGAGGCTCACCTCCTTGCAGTTCTCCGACTTGGAGAAGTGGACCAGGTCGTCGTTGTACATTTCCTGGGTGCTGATGACGTCGCTGTACTCCTTCTGGCTCAGGTCCTCAGGGTTGATGCCGTTGGCCCGCAGGAACTCCTGGTAGGCCACGCTGAAGGCCTGGCCGATGGACTGGGCGATGAGCTGGGCCTGCAGCGAGGGGCGGCCCTGGAGACCGGCCCGGGGCAGGCCGGGCGGCCCGACGGCAGGGCCCACCGTCGCACCCACACCCCGCCCCGGCCTCGCGGGCGTCAGGGCCACGGGCGCGAGCCCCTCTGCTGCCTGTGCCCGCCCGGTCCGCCCCGCCCCGCGTCCCCAACATCCCGGGGCCAAGCGCGGTGCCCACAGAGGCCTGTGGAAGGTGCGAATTCTCCGCTGAATATCACGTGGCTGTCGCTCCTGCCGGGCGCTGGGTTGCATTTCCCTCCCACCCCGTGGCCCCACACGGAGACCCGAGCCGGGCTCCCTGGGGTGTCACAGCGGAGCCGGTGTCAGCCGGGGAGGCGGGCTGCGTGTCCGGCCACTTTCATGGGGAGCGCTGGCCGTGCCAGGCTGGGCCAGTGAGGAGCAGGAGACTAGGGGACCCCGGCATGGACCCCGTGGGTGAGCCACCTCCTCCCAGCCTGCTCCCAGGGCGGCACGGCGCCTGGGGGCTGCCAGGGTCACCGCGGGCCCGGACACGGGGGGGGAGCACGCGGGGCGCCAGGCGAAGCTGGCGAGGGGCTCTGGGAAGTGGGGGGCGACCGTGGGGCCGAGCCCTGCCCCCCCAGCAGGGTTCTCGCCTGCTCGAGGGCGCTGGCTGGGAGGTGGGTCTGAGAGCACCCCCCCCACCCCCGGCTGGCACCAGCCTTGGGCTCAGCGGGGACCCTAATCCCGCCCCACGGGAGCTCCTGGGGGTGGCAGCGAGGCCGTCCGCGCCAAGCCAGGGCCCTCAGCGTCTCCCTACGTGTTCCAGGCTCCCACCCCTCCTGCTGGGTTCCCCGCCGGGCTGGGGGGCACGTTCAGAGCCTGCAAACCAGGGGGTCCCCTGCCCTCCACTTCGGCCAGGGCCTGGGGTGTCCACCTCTGTGAGGCCAGGGGCCCAGCCCAGGCAGGGGGCGTCTGTCCGGGGCCCCCGCCAGGCTAGCCTCCTCAGGGCCCCTGCAGTGGACCAGGGAGGGGCGTGGGCAGCCTCTGTGCCCGTGGCAGTCCCCCGCCTGGCGCTGCCGCCTGTGCCCTCACCCTGCGAGGGGACAGACGCGGGGGTGCCACTCGGGTCCTCCGTGCCGTGTCCCCAGGCATCCCCGCTGCAGGATGCCTTGCTCGCCCCGCGGCCACCTGGACGGGGACGCTCGGTGCCCCTCGCACCCTACTGGGGTTCCTTGCACACTGCTCCAAGGACCACGTGGGCCCCCCAACCCCGACACACACCCTCGCTCTCAGCCTCGCCCCCGCAGAACTGACGCCCTGACGTTCACGCTCGCTCTGCCCACAGCACCGGCCTGGCTGGCGCCCTGTCCAGGGCCGTCTGCTGGGTCCCTCGGGCCCTGAGCCACAGAAACGCCCCCGTCCCCGCGCAGCGCTGGAGGTCGCTCGGCCGCAGCACGGACGGGGTCCCCGGCCCTGCGGCCGCAACTTACGTCCTCGGACTCGAACACGTGGCACACCATCTTGTACTGCTTGCGGCCGTCGGGGGCACCGGGCGTGGTCTCCACGCAGTCCTGCGCGGCCGCGCGCGGCGTGCGGCGCCGGGCCATGAGCACCACGATGCTGCCGATGTCAGCGATGTAAGAGATGGTGCGCAGCGCGTGGTCCATCATGGCCTCCTGGGCGGGGCGGGGCGCGGCGGGGCGCGGCGGGGCGGGCGTGTGAGCCGTGCGGGGCTGAGCTCTGGCTCGCCCCTCGGCCGCGGGAAACCGGCACCCAGCGCCTTCCCGAGCTTGGACAGCCAAAGACGTCTCCAGCTACCCTGCCACGTGTCCCCCCCGGGGACCAGATCACCCCGGCTGCCAGCCGCACCGGCGGGTGACGGAGCTGGTCCCCAAATGGCATCGCCCTCCCCACCTGACCAGAAGGCATCATGGCTCTGGACATGGGGACCCCCCGGCTGAGCGGCCGGGCCTGGCCCAGCCCTCCTGCAGGCAGGGGCGACGTCCCCGCGGTCGGGGGGGCGGGGCGCTGTCCGGTGGCCCAGGCAGCCGGGCCTGGCCAGGGGATGTGAGGCAGCCGGGTGACGGCTGACGGCCGACAGGGCTGCACCCCTTTCGATGCCCTTGCTCCCCGCAGGGCTGTCACCCCCGACGGCTTCGGCCCCGGCAGGAGTCTGCCCCAAGCACGTGCCCACGGAGGCCATGCCTGAGGCTGGGAAACGGGTCACGTGCTCTCCCTTCTCTGTCCCCCTCCCACAAAGGAGCCTCCACAGCTCTGGGGCCCTGTCCTGCCGCCAGGAGCAGCGACACATCTGACCTCGGTCCCCCCCGGCTTCCTGCCCTAGGCAGACGGGCCTCGGCGGGGACATGATTACTGTGGGGTGCTGCCCCCGCCCCGGCCGGCCGCCCCAGCGCCCCCGACGGAACCCGGCACGGCTCACGGCGCCTTCCGCACCCAACGCCCCGCGGTCCCCGGAGACCCCGCTGCAGCCCCGTGCACGGGCCCCACGGGGATCCTGTCCGCGGGCGTCTCGGCCGCGGGCCGTGGGCCTCACCTGGGTGTCAGCGTTCAGCACCTTGATCCGCTGTGTGGAGATGAACAGGTCCACCTCGGTCAGGGCCGGGGCGTCGGCCTCTGAGTTCTAGGGGCGAACGGGGACGCCGTGACGACCCGGACGCGCCCCTCGGGGGCCACGAGGCGCGGGCGCCCTCGCGAGCCATCCGCAGCTGAGCGTGTGCCAGCGCCGGCGTGCGGGGGGGACGCGGGTGGGGACGGGGAGGGGGGAGGGGCCGCGTGCGGGAGGCTGAGCACGCGGGTGGCGCAGGCCGAGCTGCCCGTCCCCGCGCCCGCCCCGCTGAGAAGCAGCTGCCTGCCGACCGCACCACACTCAGCAGGCGCTCAGCGTCTGTGTCCCCCCCCCCCCGGGCTGCCTTCCCCACACTGCTCCCCTCCCCTCCCCTGCAGCTATAAGGGTCATGGGAGGGGCTGCTGGGCCAGGAGCAGATGTCACAGGGACACAAGTGTCACTGCAGGGGAAGGGAGTCGCCAGACGGGGCCCTCTGCCCACATTCCCAGGAAGCGTGTGCCGGGCGGGGACGCCGTCCCAGGCACAGGCCGGTGGCCTCCGGCCTCGGGCAGCTGACCTTTCCCGCGTGGCAGGGCAGTCAGCAAGCGACCACGTCAGCGCACACAGGACGGAAGGTCGACCCAGCGTCTGCGCATCTGTCTGCCCCCCGCTCCGGAAACCTCCCAACAGCCAAAGCATCTCATCAGCCAGACTCGGTGAATTAAACTTAACGAGTCTTTAAATATCAGGGTGACTTCATTAGCTCTCTGCAGGAGGCCCAGGCTCCCAGCGGTCTCGGGGCCCCGTCCGATGTCACGTTACAAACAGCGTGTCAGCACGTCGGGCCGACAGGCTCCAAACACCATACGGAAAGGGACACGAGCGAAGGCGGCCGTCGGCGGGGGCGGGGGCGGCTGGGGGACGAGGAGCGGCCGGCACGGGAAGAGGACGAGCCGCGTGGCAGGCTCTGCGCCCCGTGGAGCCCCCCGGCCCCGCCCTGCACGCACCCCCCGGACACACGCGCCGACCCCGGCCTACACACCGCTTTCTTCTTGATCTTAGCGGCCTTCTGCATCCTCTGGGCAGCGTGCAAGAGAAGAGAGAGCCCGGTGGGTGGGTGGGCGGGCACGGCAGCCCGTGCGCGACACCCCGGGGCCCCGAGCGAGTGCCCTGGGTGCGTGGGCCCCGTGCAGCTGCCGAGGGCGGGACGCCCGTGACAACCAGCCGGTCCGCGAGGGCGGGACCGGGGCCGGGAGGCACCCGTCCGGGCCGAGGGGGGCCGGGCCCAGCGGGCAGCGGCCTCCGCTCGCCCCTCCTCCCCCGGCCACCACGGTGGGCTTGCGCCCGGCACCCCTCCACCGACAGAGGCCAGAGGACGCAGGAGGGCCGCACCCCAGATGCCCCCCCCAGCTCCGCAGACGGGGCCTCGTTGCACGGCCCGGCCCCACCGCCCCCCAAAACCAGGCGACCAGCCCAGTGCTGCACGTGCCCCCGAGCTCCCCCGAGCTCGTGAACTTAGCACACGTGACCCCTCACGGCGCCCGGACGCCACCGACGCACGTGCCGGGAGCTGGCGCCGGGGGCTCCGCCCAGCGCCCCTCGCCTGGCCTAGTGTCCCCCCCGCTCTCCTTGTCAGACTGGTCCCTGCGCCTGGCCCCTGTCCTCCCCCTGTCCCCCAGGCCAGCACCCCTCGCCCGGTCAAGTGTCCACCCTGCTCTCCTTGTCAGACTGGTCACGGCCCCTGTACCTGGCCCCTGTCCCCCCGAACCCCAGGCCAGCACCCCTCGCCCAGCCAAGTGTCCCCACGCTCTCCTTGTCAGACTGGTCACGGCCCCTGTACCCGGCCCCTGTCCCCCCGAACCCCAGGCCAGCACCCCTCGCCCGGCCAGCCTGGCACGCCCGCTCTCCCTGCCCAGCAGGCCACGGCCCCTGTGCCCGCCCGCACCCCTCACTCAGCCAAGTGTCCCCCTGCTCTCCCCGCCCGGCGGCTTACGGCCCCTGCACCCGCCCCGTGCTCCCTTGTACCTCCCGGGCGCCCACCTTGACGCGGCTGACGGCCTCCTGCGCCTGCATCATCCGGATGTTCTTGGAGGGGTTGCGCTCGGACAGCAGCTGCGTGGACCCCAGGTAGTTGGCGGCGAAGATGATCCCATCGATGAGGTCCTCGGGCTCGCAGGGCCCTGGAACTGAGCGGCACGGTCAACCCTCCCAGGGGACGAAGGGGCCGCGCGGTGTCACCGCCGTCACCGCCCCGCGGCGCCCGCCCCACCCGAGAGAGGAAACTGTCACTCACCGGCCACGAAGCTTGGAAACGAAGCCGCCTTCTTCGTCTGTGAGAATGACACGCGGAGGTCGTGAGCAGGTGGCCCACAGGGGCTCGCCGAGGGGGTACCCCAAAGGGGGACGCTGCCCCCCGCCTCCCCGCAGGGGTCAGCTCCGGGGGGACCCCGTCCCGCCAGGCGCCAGGAGGCTGGGGAGGGCGAGTCACCCACCCGAGGGAAACCCCCACCACGGGCCGTCGTGAAAATGGATTCCGGGTCCAGAGGCCGCCATCTGAGACCTGGGGGGGTCTTGGGCCAGCACCCGGCTGCTCGAGGGGCCATACGACCGCCGCCCAGAAGGCCAGGTACCAGCGCACGGGCGGCTTTGCGGGTGAGGGGCCGTGGCCAGGTGGCGTGGTCACACCTCGGCCACGGACCGTGCCACCCAGGGGAGCAGTGCCCGCTGCTGTCCTCCAAGACCCCATCGCTGGTCTGGAGGGTGGCTCCGGCCGGGGCGATTCCTCCCCCAGGGGACGTGTGGCAATGTGTGCGGACACTCCTGGTTGTCGCACACTGGTGGTGGGGGGGGGTTGGTGCTGGCGTCTCGTGGGCAGGGCCAGGGACGCGTGCAGCGCGTTTGGGACCTGTCAGATGACGCTGCGAGCACTCGGGACCCCGTGTGCCACCGCCAGTGTGACAGGCGGGCTGTGGGCCGTCCTTCTGCAGGGCCAGTGCCCTGGGCCCCCTCCCCCGCAGTGGGTGACGCGCTCTGCTAGACCGTGAGGCCCCCCAGGCCCGGGGTGGACGCAGGCACGGCCGCGGAGAGGGCGGCTGGCAGGACGGGCCGCGTCCCCGGGAACTGACCTCCGCAAAGTTGTTGTTGTCGCTGGGCCTGTTGAGGTCCGAGCGCAGCTGCTTCCTCGGCTTCTCGGGGCTGCCGCACACCTGGGGACGGGAGGGACAGGTGAAGGCGGCGCTGTCCGCGGACGACACGTCGACGCAGGCCTGTGGCGCGCCCGGCCGCCAGCGCGTGTGCGCCAGGCTTCCGAACGGCGGTCCAAGCCGCGTTTTCTCTTGTCGTGAATCTTTATCACAAGGTGACGGGGACGCACCGTCCCGACCACGTGAAGCGCGCCGGTCGGTGGCATCACACACGGTCACAGCGCCGGGCGCCACCCCCGCCGGGACCCAGAACGGCCTCCCCTTCTGAAACCCAGCTCTGTCCCCACCACCCCTCCCCCAGCCCCGGCACCGTGGGGTGTCTGTCCACCAGACCCCCCCCTCCCCCCCCCCCGTGCCTCACAGGGGCGGGGCCCACACGGCTCGTCTCTGCCTTTGGCTGCTGTCACTTGGCTCAGCGTCCTCAAGGTTCGTTCACGCTGTAGATTACGTCAGAATTTCCTTCTTTTTTTAAGTGTAATAGTCCCCTCTGAGTAATATTCCACAGACCCTGGTTTCTTTGTCCTTCTCTGTGTCCTGGACACTCGGGTGGCCCCCGCCTTTTGGCGACTGTGAACAGTGCCACAACCGGGGGACGCAGAGCTCCCGGGGAAACCCTCTCCGGATTCCCGGGGGGGAACCCCAGAGCGGGGACTGCTGGACCAAGTGGTGATTCTGTTTTAACTTCCGGAAGGACCACCCTGTCCCCGCGGCCTCCGCACCGTGTCACACTCCAACCAGCCGTGTCCAGCGGTGACAGTCTCATTTCTAAGAAACCCGCACTCTTCGTGTAATGCAAACTCTTAATCCTAAAATCTCAATTCTTTAATTCATGCAAGTCGGCCCGTCCTCTACTTGGGAAAATCAAATGCCACAAGGACAGGCCACGACCTTAAAGAAGACGTCAAATCAAGACTGTTTATGTCAACTAACAGAATTTGAAGTTAAAATGAAAGAGGGGTCCCCTCTGGGGGACGAGCCACGCGGGGTGGGCGTGGCCAGGCCGATGCTGCTACCTGCACCCGTCCATCCGAGACCCCGGCATGGGGTCACAGGCCATGGTGACCAGGGACATCGCGAGGGGCAGGTCCCCCTATGATGGCGATGGCGGCAGCCTCTTCCCAAAGTGGCTGTGACTCAGCCCTCCCTACTGCCCGCCTCTCATCGCCATGGCAACCGCGACTCCCCATCAGGAACCAGGCTCCTGCAGGAGGCAGTGCGGGGCCTGTGCCGTCTGCTGCTCTGAGCCGTCCCCCAGGAGGGGTGGGGTGGGTGGCAGGGGACGCGCAGGGACCTGGGGCTCCGGCATCCTGGATGGAGACGCTACTTAACCCCCTGACGCCCTCCCAAGAAGCAGGCTCCCCGCAGAACGCGAGACGGGGTGCTCTGAGCCGATGCAGGAGTCGGGCCACGCCCCAAACGTGGCCTCAGCACCTGGACTGGGACCCGCGCCAGCCACCACCCGGAGAAGGTGGCGGCAAATGTGCCACTGTCACGGGACCCCCCCCTCCCGTCCCCCAGGAGCTCTGAGGACAGAGCAGGACCCTGGACCAGGGGCCAGGGACAGCAGGGCACGGGTGGCTTGCCCATGAGAACAGTGTGCCAATTCGCAGGAAGGGTTCTAATAAACAATGTGGCTGCAGTCGGTGAAACTAAGTAGGACTGTTGACAGTGTCGACCCTGGTTCTGTCTGCCCGAGGGGCCAGAACCCACGGCACGCGGCCCCCCGGCCGTGCGTGGCAGGGTGGCCGGCAGGCGCCCGGCCCCCTGGCACACGTCGGTGCCGAGGCCCCCGGGACCAGCTCGCGCTGGGGACCCGGCGTGGCAGCCGTATCTGCAGGGGACGACGGGCCCCCAGCCAAACCCGCACTGTGGGTAGCCGATGCGTGGTGTCTGGGGGCAGGTGTGCTCCGTGGGGTGGCTGCCCGCAGGGTGAGGGCAGTGTGGGGAGCGCCCCCAACCCTGTGCCAGCACCGCCACAAACCACGCTTCAAAACGCGGGCGTCCGGAGCTCCCGGGGGAGCCCTCCGCCCATTTCCGCCAGGACCCCTGTCGTCCAGAGCTGGACCGTCGGGCTCCCCGCATCAGCCCCCACCCCCGACCCCCAGAATTAACCGCGCCCGAGCGGGTGCAGCCTCGGCCTCAGGCCCTCGTGCTCCTGCTCACAGGAGCTGCCCCCCGCGTTTGCCTCAGGGGCTGTTCCCCGGGAAGGGAGGCCGCCTGCTCCCCACTCCACGCCACTTCCCTGCAGGACAGCTGCCCGGGCGCCCCACCTCCAGCCGGCCCTGGTGGCCCCTGACGCCGCCCGTCACCCATCCCCACCCCTTCATCCCCAGCCGTCCACCCCAAAGGCGAAGCGAGCGGCCTCGTCCGCCCACCGCCACCAGCTCTGCGGACATGTCCCCGACGAGGACTCATCCGAGAAGCGCCACCCGCCCCGTGCAGCCCGCGGCCCCCCTGCAGCCCAGCACCAGGGCCGGGCACGCGGCCCCCACAGTCCCCGGGGCCACAGCACCAGAACGCGGACGTGACAGGGACGCCTCGAGGCGCAGGCGACTGTGCCTCGTCATCGTTAGAAAGAACAAGAGGCATCGGATGTCCCAGAAGCTAACCCCTCGGCCGCGCGCCTCACGCCCCAGACATGGGTTCCAGGCTCAGACTCTCCCGGGGGAGAGACGACGAGGCTTTGAGACCACGCGTGCGTCCCCGTCCGCCCGCAGACGGCCACGCAGGCGTCCGCACACGAGCCCGGCCACCGCCGCCGCACGGAGACGGGTATCACACACTCGCGGCGTTTGTGCAAGGCAGGCAGCGTTGCAAGCGTGTTCATCAGGCTGCACGCTTCCTTTGCCGTAATTAAAAGGAAATACGGTTGTGCCTGAGTCTGTCGCCCTAATTAGCGTGTCTTTCTTCTCCGAGACGCCGTCAGACCTTCACGGAACCGTTTCAAAAGGGTCATGGACAGCTAATCACCCACCGCGCGAGGCCCCTGGGTGTTCAGCAGGATGTCACCAGGACACAGGGCCTCTGTGAAGGGCGCCCCGGGCGCTGCCCCCAACACTGGCTGCCGCGGTGGGCGCTGGCCACATCCTTGGTGACGTCCTGCCAGCCTGTGGGGCCACCCGGTGGGGGGCGACTGTCCCCACCGTGAGCTGACCCGGGCATCTCGCGCAGGACTAGCCGCCATCGGCCCCGAGAGCACTTCCTGGGGTTCGGCGGCGCCCCGAGGGGTGGGCTGAGCACGCAGCAGGGGCCATGGTGACACTGGTGTGTCCTGTGTCCTTGGGACCCCATGCCCGCCCCCCAGGGGACCGGCAGAGACCTACCTGCTCCTGGGGCCACTCCGGCCTCTCCTCGGGGGTCCTGGTCGGGGCCTTGAAGCCGTGCTGCGCGTCGCCGGGGGCCGCGGCCTCGGGGGGCAGGCTCAGCGACGTGGGCCGCCCCTCGTGCCGGCCGGGGCCCGGGCCGGCCTCCGCGGGGTCCCCGGGCCCCTGCTCCGGGCCCCGCGGCAGCGCGCGCTCCGGGCTGGCGTCCCCGGCACTGGCGATGCTGGTCATGCTCAAGCTCATCTTCACCTCGGCCACGATGCGGTCGATGTCCTCCTCCAGCTCGTCCGCGTCCCCGTCGCCGCGCCGCGGGCGGCCGGGGCACGCGCCGCCCGCGTTCCCGTTGGCCTCGGGCGGGTAGTGGCCCTGGTCGCCGTCCTCGCCGGGACAGCAGTGGCCGCCCAGCTCGCGGCCCGGGGCGGCCAGCACGGAGGCGGCGTCCCCCGCGCGGGGCAGGCGCGCGCCCCGGTAGCCCAGGCCGCCCGCGTCGCCGCGGCCGCAGGGGTGCGGGCCCGAGTCCCCGTCCTCCACGGCCTCCTGGCACTCGTCCGCGTCCAGGCGGCCGGCGCCGCGGGCCGGGCAGGCGTCGCCGTTGCAGCCCACGCCCTCCAGGTAGCTGTCGTCCTCGGGGCAGTAGCGGATGTAGTAGGTGACGCCGCCCTCCTCCTCGGGCAGGCCCTCGTCGTAGTCCTCCTCCTCCGAGCTGTTGTTCGCGTACTCGGAGCTGGAGTCCCCGTCGGGGCTGTGGTCGAGGCGGCCCCGCTCGGGGCCCGGGGGGCTCTCGGGCCGCAGGGCGTCCGGCTCTGGGCCCTCGGGCTCCGGGCCCGGCCGTGCCCTGAGCTCCAGCATGCTGCGTGCCGTGCTCTGGCGCGTGCGGCTGGCCATGGCGGGCGCTCACGCGGCCATTGTCACCGGGCGGCAGCCGCTGGCAGGGGGGAGAGTCGGAGAGAACAGAGTCAGAACCCCGAACATCCCCGGGGGTCCCCCGGAGCGCCTCCCCCACGTCCGCTCAGAGCCACGTCTGTCCCGACAACGCGACCCCCCGCCCCAGCTGGCACACACGCGCGTGTCAGCACCAGGGCCAGCCCGAGCCACGGAGGGCGGAGGACACGCAGGGCGTGGGGGAGGGGAGGATGTGGGAGGGGAGGGGGCACGCTCGCTCCCCCCCCCCCGAGAACGTGCACTCGCTTTGGGGACCCTGGTGACCGAGACCGAGGGCCACGTGGTCGGGTGACTTGCTCTAAGAGCAGCTCTCACTCAGAAGACGCGCGGAGGGCCCACGGGGCACCGCGCCGGCCGCCTCTGCGTCCTTGCCACACGGAGGCCATGGACGCACGGTCCCCGGGAGCTTGGCACCTCCCCCCCCCCACCACCCGGGAGCTCCTCGGCCCGCCTCCCCCTGCAGGGGCCTCTCCGTCCTGCCGCCCCGAGGCCCGCGGGCGCTGAGAGGGAGACCTGCCAGGGACAGCGAGCAGGGGCCCTGCCTCGCGGGCCCGATAGGGTGGGGGGCCAGGAAGGCGGACCCCGGGAGGCTGCCCCCCTGTGAAGGGCCTGCGGGCCCCCAGACCGGGCAGCCTGGGGACAAAGACGGAGGGGCCCTGAGTGCCGTCAGGCCTTGGGCAAGGTGTTTCTTGGGGGGTGGCCTTGCCCGCCTGGGACACGGGGATGACAGCGCCCATGTGCAGGGCGGGGCACGGCCCACGGGACAGGGACCCAGACAGGCCTCAGGGGCACGGATGCTGGCGCTCCGTGCCACGCGCAGGGGGCCGCGGCCCTGGTTCGAGGCGCGCGCAGACCAGGCCTGGAGCTGCGGGTGGGGCTGACGTCGGCGGCCCTGGGCCTGCCCTTGGAACTGTGCCCTAAACAGAGGCCTGGGGGTCTCTGAGGACACCCCACTGCCTCCGGAACAAACAAACGTCGCCTCCTTGCCAGGAAACACGAGACACGCCCCAGAGGCCCGGCCCGTAGCCTTCCCCCCACTCCTGGGGTGTGTCCACATGCTGCTCCCCGGTCCCCGCCCTGTCCCCACGCAGGCAGGCAGCGGTGGGCCACCCCCGGGCACCGGAGGGCCGCCCGGGAACAGCAGACACGTCGAGGTTGCAGCTACGACTCGGGGGGCAGGAGCAGTGGACACGCCCCACGGAGCACCCCGGGCCCGACGGACACAACCTCACGGCCCCCCACTGGTCCCTCAGGCCGCGCCCCACTGTTGTAGCATGAATCACCTCGTGACGGGTCCCCACACATAACCCCGGCCTTCTCCCCCGTCCCAAGGCCTGTTTCAGCTTTGCTGGCGCCTGAGGCCCAGGCCCCAGGCCGGCTTCGGAGGGCAGGGGTGAGGCCGGAGAGACCCAAGCGTCCCCGAGAGGGCGGCAGGGCGCCCTCCACGGACACAGCGGGCCCCGAGCTTCCGATCCATCGGGGTCAAGACGAGCCCCTGCCTGGCCCCCCACCCCGGGCGACCCGCGGGTGCCCCCATCTGGCGTCCCCCAGCCGCCTCCCCTCACCCACAGATGCGCTGCGACTCCTTCTCCTTCACATCCGGCTCAGGGTCTCCTTCCTCCAGGAAGACCTCCTTGATTGCCCGCCGGGCGGAGTGTCTTTTGCAGCTGCACCAGGGTGTAATTTACACGCCACGCAATGCGGCGACCACGTTCGGCGCATGTGCCCAGCGGCGCAGCCATCAGCAGCCCCCTCCCCTCCAGCGCGCCCACGCCCCAGGCCTCGGCGACCCTCCTGGGAATAGGGAACAACGAGGCCTTCTCTGGAGGCCGCGTCAGAGGCACCGCGCCGCGCGCAGCCTCGCGTCTGGCGTCTCGGAGTGAACCGGGTATTTTTAACCGCGCACGACGAGCTGGCACCGGCAGCGGATGAGTCACACTCCCAGCGGGCTCCTCGCCGCCTCTTCGCCCCGGGCGGGCACGCGGAGCGCGTGCTGGCTGCCCCGGGGGCTGGCTGGCCCAGTCCCCGGCTGCTGGGCTGCCGGGCTGACGGGCTGCCGGGCTGCCGGGCTGCCGGGCGGGCTGAGCCCCGGGCAGCGAGCGCCCCGCACCCTGCACCCCTCACAGCTGGGGCGGGTCCACGGCCTGGAGCAGCGAGCAGCCAAAGACAGACCACCGGACGCCCAGGGGCGGCTCCGTCCCAAGCACACCCAGTGCGTGGGACTGTGGCCCCGCCCGAGCCCGCTGCCCTGCCCCGGGTGCCCCTAGGAGCTGCGGGACTCTGGGTGCAGATGTGACAGGGGGCGTAAGAGGCAGATGGAAGTCCAGGCTGACTCAGCGTGCGGTCCAGGCGTGGGAAGGGCGTAGCTGTCTCTCGCCGCGATGGGAAGCCGGGCTGGGGGGACCACGGGGGACAGCGGGGCGCCTGTGCTGGGGCCTCCGTGAGCTCTCTGGGGCGGGCAGGCGGCCGGCGCTCCGCTGAGACACACGCCCACACAGGGAGGGACTTGGCCGGGCCCGGAGGCGTGAGCCAGCGGGGCCCTGAGCGTGGACCAGCAGAACAAGGATGGGGGTGCTCCCGCCTGCGGGGTTCAGCGCCCCGGGAGCCAGAGACCGAGCATTTCCTGGGCGGGGGTGCGGGGGGGACGCATGTCCAGCGAGATGAGGGCTGAGACCTGGCGACCTGGGGCGCGCGGTGACCTCGGCGGGCGGAGGTCTGGCCGCAGCGGGTTTGGGGGTGAGGGGGGGCCAGGGAAGCCATCAGAGACGAGGCTTCCAGAAGTTCCGGAACAAAGCAGAGAACAGGCGGGCAGCGGGAGGCGGGGGCGGGCGCGGGGCCGGGGCCTCCCGCGGGAGAGGGACGCGCGTGTGACTCTGCGGGAAGGATCCGGGGGACGTGAGCGTGGGCGTCCGTGCCGACCGGCCTGTCCCGCCCGACTTCCCCTCACACAGATGCCCGTGGGCCGGTGTCACCCTGTGAGTCACACACGGGCCGACGACGCCCCGACGCGGGCAGAAGCCGCGCCCCCCGCTTCCCCGCACGCGAGCTGTGGTCTCCGGGAGAACACACCCCCCCGCCCCCGACGGAATCGGGGGGGTGATATTTGTGAAGCTTGTCGTTAGGAGCGGAGCAGATGGCGACGCGTTAGCAAGCTGCTCACGGGAAGCGGTGCCGAGGGGGGGGCTGGATGGGCGACGAGGCGTGCGGGGTGAGGGGGGCTGGGCTCCCCATGTGCGCAGGGCCCGCTGTCGCAGTCCCAGAGGCGTCGCTGTCCCAGAGGCAAAGCGCCAGCATGCAGGGGCGGCGGTGGGGACGAAGCCTCGTCCCCAGTGAGAGGGACACGGTGGCAGTTCAGGAGGGACCGCGGGAGAGCCCGCCTGCCGCCTGGGTGGCCCTGGCCCCCTGCGGCTCACGCAGCCGGACCCCCACCCCCCGCACGGGAGAGGCGAGGGGGAGCTGTGCGCTGGCCCCTCGGGCCAGTGAGGACACCTGGGGACCCCCCCACCCACAGCCTCACGCCTCCGGGCCCCAGTGTCACCAAAACCGCAGGGAAAACCTACAAAGCGGCAGCCCAGTGGCCCGGCCCCGTTACCTACCCCCTCGGTTTACCCATTCAGACGCGCCAGGCTCGCCTCGGGGTGCGGGGACGGGGGTGGGGACAGGCGGGCGAAGGCCCAGTGCCTCAGGGGTCAGCCCGGGCAGGGACCACAGGCAGCAAGCGAGCGGGCCGTCAAGAAGGGGACGTAACTCAGTTCGATTCTCGGAGAAGAGACGGCGGCCACGCTCCCGACAGGAGGCAGGAGAGACGGACAAGGCCACCCCCACGATCGGGGACGTGGACGTCCCCTGGAGGAGCCCCAGAAGGAGCACGCGGCACGCCGGCCGGGAGAGTTCACTCGACCAGCACTGTCCATCGACAGCGTGTGACTGACGTCACAGAATACTCCGGCTAACGAGAGCGAAATGCACATTCTCCTCGAGCAGGCCCGTCCGGAACATTCGCCCCGGCCTCCGTGCATCCAGGCCCCGGGCGTGAAATACCACAGTCTGGGCGGCTGGCTTACCCCTCCCAGGGCGTCCGAGGCCTCCGTGTCCGCCCAGGGCAGAAGGGACAAGGGGTGAGGGGGCCTCTGTGGGGTCCCTCTGACAAGGCTTGGCCTAGTCGCCTCCCCAAGGCTCCTGACGCCGTCACTGGGGACAAACATCCAGACCACGGCACCCAGGCAGACCGCGTCAGGGGCAGAAAGCCGCCTTCACACGGTTTTAAGAAAGAGAGATCGTTCGTACAAAGTGCTTCTCAGACCAGAACGGAATTAAGGAAGTCGGTGAAATCCCCGACTGAGTTCTGATTTGGAAATCAAATGAAAATGAAAATGCCGCTTGTCAAAACGTAGCAAAAGCCAGCGGCTAGGGAGAAATTTAGGGCATGAAGTGTATATGAGAAGGAGAAAGAGCTAAAATCAATAATCTAACCTTCTAGGAAATAAAACGGAGAACCATTTAAGACGAAAGCGAGCAGAAGACACATAGGAAAAATTAGGGCATCAATCAATGTAACTGAACACCCCAAATTTGATGATTTAGATAAAAATGGACCAATTTCTTAAACGATACACACTGCCCAACTCCCACAAGGAGAAAAAGACACGTTACATAGCGATTAAATCAATGATTAACCACCTCTTAGAAAGAAATTAGCAGGCCCAGATAGCTTCTCGCGAATTCTACCGAACGCTTAAAGCCAGACGCGGCGGTCCCGCGGCCCCCGACTTCTGGGCTGTGGGAAAGACCCAGGACAGGTAGGTCCGCAGAGAAGGGGAGCAGAGCCAGGGGTGCCGGGGGCACCCTGAGTGACTGCGGGGTGGGCACGGCCGCCGCCTCCCGGGAGCAGCCACCTGCCGGGGACAAGGGCGAGCGGCCCGGGGTGCCAGGTCCCGCCTGGACCTGCTGGCCTCGCCCCCCTGGATGCCCAGGGCCATCGACCCGCGGCAGGAAGGGTGTCACTCAAGGAGGCAACGCAACGCTACCGGGAGGACCCCTGGCGAGTCTGAGAGGAGAGATGGGCAGGGTCATGCCCGCGGGGTGGCCCTCCACCCCCCTGGGGAAGGCCCTGTGGTCCTCCTCGTCTTTTTCCTTAAAACAGAGCTGAATTTGTGGAAACAGAAAGTGTCTCAGTGGCACCCGCGCCATCGCTGGGGACGAGCGAGGGCGTCGCTGGCCCACCAGCCCCCGCTCGGCGCGGCCATGGCATGGGGGTGGCCGCCGCAGGCCCCACTCACTCAGAGTCTCCAGGCGCCCGAGGACGCTTGGCCAGGCGGGGACGCTCCCGGCCTCGGTGGCGGCTCGTGCCCGCGGGGTGCGGCGACGTGTGGATCTCCCGGAGGCTGGAACAGAAGAGGGACAAGTGGGGCGTCAGTGGGGTGCACACGCCAACGCTCACTGACGAACACGGGGTGCGTGCGCCCATCACACAGAGCAGGGGAGGGACAGCCGGCGCCCTGGGCCGCGCCCGCAGAGGCAGCTCGGGGCCGGGCTCTGCGGAGCCACCGGACGCTGAGATGGGCGTCCCAAGCCGCTGTGAGCGCCTGAGCCCTGGTCCCCCTTGTCCTCGCCTCCCTCTCGAGTCACCAGCCGGCGCCCACCCTCGCCTCCCGCCCTGCCCTCGCCGCCAGCTCTGCCACCTGCTTTCTCTTCTGCAGACACGCCAGGCGGGGTCACCCCCGGGCCTGCGCTCGGGCCACCCCCACAGCTGCCCCCAGGGCTCACGCTCCGCTCGGGGCTGCTGCTCAGACACCGCCCACCCGAGGCCCGCGGCCCACGCCGCCCGTCCCGGCCTCCCCGCTCCCAGGCCCTCCGTGGCGCTCACGGCCACCGGACACGCGACACGCCTCCTTTGTCTGTGTCCGCTGTCGGCCGCCTTCCCTCGCCGGGACGGAAGCCCCGTGAGGCCGGGGGTTTGCGATCCACGCTCAGCGGACCCCGTGGAATCCGTGGATGGGTGGGGAGCCCCCCTGCCGGGGAGGAGAGCGGGGCGCGTGCACCCACCACAGCACCAGCGGCCCAGAGGCACACGGAGACACACGCACACGGAGACACACGCAGCGACACGCACACCCCCGCGACCCGGACCGGCTGCCACTCTCCAAACGGCCCGGGGGCGGGAACGAGAGCTGGAGCGACTGTCCCCTCACAGGACGCCCCGAGGGCCAGCGGGCGAGAGCCCAGGGCTGGGTGCCAGGTCCAGCCCCCCACTCTGCAGGGAGTGGGGGTGAGGCCCCTCCTGTCCAGGGCCCACCATGCCCCGGGCCACGCCGAGGTCTTGCAGGTTTGAAATCCGCGTACACCCGGACCGTGTGGATCCAACCGCGCTGTGCTCGGCTAATCCATACCGTCACCTCGGGCGCCGGATGTCAACAGGTGACTCTGGGGGACACAAACACTCAGCCCAGGATGTGTGCGCCCGCCTGCGTGGTGGCTGTACGTCCCTAAGATTGTCGCCTGAAGGACTCGAGCGGGGGACAGCGGGGAGGAGGGGAGCAGGGGTGCGGGGGCGGGGGCTGCTGAGGGGTACGGTGACGGTTGGGGGAACTCCAGGGTTGGGTGACGATGGCTCCACACGCCGAGAGGGTGATAAACCGCGCACCGCGTGCCTTGAAGGAGTGACCTCGTGGCACAGGAATTGATCTCAGGAAAGCGCTATAAGATTCTCGAGCCTCAGGTGACATCACGTCCTCCACGTCCGCCCCAGAGGCCCCGTGGGCCCAGGCCGAAGTCCCCACGCCGGCAGGAAAGGCCTCCGGGCGCCACCGCCACGCCTCGGGCCTCCCCTGAGCCCGGCCCCGCGGGCGCTTGGCCGGTCCTCGGACACGCCAGGCCCGGCCTGGAAGCCCCCGGCCACTGCTGACCCCTCCGCATCCCTGGGGCGCGCCCCGTGCACCCCCCACTCACATCCCCCGTCCTTCCCTGAGCCCATCGTGCCCCCCACCTCATCGGCTGTGTCCTGTGACGTGACGTGTCTCCACGCCCCCCCCCACCAGTGCTTGATGGTGACTCACTGACGCTGACTCAGGGACAGGGCTGTCCCCAACGCTCAGGGAGGCACTGCGGCCACTTCCGCCAGGGTCTGGGGGCTTCTTGCTGCTGGGCTGGGGGCCACCGACGGTGAGGCCCCTCGGTGTGCCCTGGAGGGAGAGCCACCCCCCCACCCCCAGGGACAGGCCAGGGACAGGCCCTGCCTTCCGCACGGCCGCAGCTGGGGCCTCCCCGCAGGCCGGGGAGAACAGGCCGTTCCCGGGAGACACCCACACTCGGGCGATTTCCTGTTCCAGCACCGAGAGCTCAGGCTCCACCCCCCCATCACATCCTCGCCATGAGTGAGCCTGGCGGGGACACGGACCTCCCGGGGTGCTCGCGAGGCCACCGCAGGGGAGGGACAGCCGTGCGTCCCCTCAGGGGCCACGGTGGCAGCCCCCACGGACCCACACGGCCACCCACTCTCAGCCCATCGCGGGGACACCAGAGCCCAGTGGCAGCCACCTGCTTCCATAGCCTGGCTTTCGCACAGACCCCGGGCGCCCCCATCCCACACCCCCGAACCCGCTCAGGGCACCAGAACATTCCAAGACGAAGGCCGCGGACCCCGCGAGGGAGGAAGCAAACCCTGGGAGACAGCACACACATCCTGCAGGCGGGGGGCCCCCGTGCGCCCCCCTCACGCCTCCCAGAGTCTCTTAGAAATGCTGAGCTTCTCACCCTCTGGGCTCAGACGTCAAGCCCCAGCGGGCGGCTGAGCGCGCCAGCCCCTCGCCCCACGGAGGTGCCTACGCCCTGGGCGGCTGTGCTGGGATCGGGGGACAAACGCGGCCAGGGAGAGCGATCAGACCAGAGCCGGGGGGACCCGGACCGCCCAGGAGGACCAGCCCCCAGAGATGAGCCAGCGCCTGGCCCTGCCTCCCACCCCCCCACCCCGCCACGGGAAGCACAGGCTCAGCAGGCTGTGACAAAGGACAGTCAGGCCATCGAGACTGCGACACAACTAACGACCCTGCCAAACGAAAAGGGGGTGGCTGAGTCATTCTACGCATGTCGAAACCCGCAGAGTGCACGCCACGGAGACGCGCCTGACCCCGGTGTAGACGACCAACCAGCACCGGCTCGCCGAGGATCACCGACGTGCGGCACTGATGCGAGATGTTAGCGGGGCGCGGGGTCGCGGGAAAAGTTAATAAACCCATTCATTTAAAAAAAACGTGGGAGCCGCTCTCCGGAGAGCAGCGAGCGAGACGCGTGTAACCGAGATGCTGCCTGGTGACCCGGAGGATGGAGCCAAGGGATTCTCCCAGAATGCAGTGCGAACAGAGCCCGGGCAGCAGCCCCGGGGGACGCCAGGCTCCAGAAACGTCCTTCCCACGCCCCGCCCCAGGCTCCGCCCCCCGGCTAAGCCGGGGGGCGTTGGGGAAGACTCGGGGTTTTGCTCTCCCACCTCCTTTTCTGGGGGGCGGGGGGGGCAGGACACAGCACGGGAACCCCAGGAGCCACGGCAGCATCCGCCCGGGGCCTGGGCCGCTCCGGGCGTCCTGCCCGAGGGACTGTGGCTCTCTCTCTCTCTCTGGTGATGGATTGAATTTCTGCCGGTTTTCTCCTTTTTGAAACTGTATTTCTGTAGGAAGAGTCCCAGTGAGCCTTCCAGGAGGGCCACTGAGCCTCCTCTGTCAAAAATTAAACGTGAGCTCCTTCCCCCCCCCCAGCGCGGCGCCTCGGAGGGGCGCGTGTGCTCGGAGCGACGGCGACGTCTGAGTGAGGGTCCCCGGCGGCGGGCTGCGCAGCGGCTGGAGGCAGCCCGAGCGCCCGTCGCGGGGCCAGCGGCCGGGTCCCCTGCTGCGGTCCCCAGAGGCGTCTTAAGAGGCAGAGCAAGACACAGCGATGGGGAGAAGCCTGAGAGGCCACCCACTGTGTGACAGTGGCAGGTCAGCTGGACGCGCGGGGTCCCCGGGGACAGACACGGAGCGTGCGGGGCCCCCGGGGACAGACACGGAGCGTGCGGGGCCCCTGGGGACAGACATGGAGCGAGGCTGCAAAATGTGCCCCACATCTGTGAGTCCACGGACGGGTGCAGAGCCCGTAGCACGGGCCAGAGGCCCTGCCTGACGCCCGCCACCAGTGTCCCCCAGGGACAGGTGGAATCAGCAGCCGGGGCCGAGGGGGCCTCGCTGTCTGTCACCTGCAGATCGAGCACGTAGGTGCCACTCGAGTCCTTGGCGCAAACGCATTTGTCATCAGCAGCCGCACCGCGGACTCTGAGTCTGCTCCCTGAACACGGCACGTCCGGCCGGGAGCCGTGGGCACAGCCACCTACGGAGCGGGGTGGACGGACAGACAGACAGACGGGAGGGCAGGACCCCCATGGCCTCTGCTCCCGGGCGGGGAGACAGAGAAGAGCCAGTGTCCTCGGGGAGGACGCTGGGGCAGAGACGCGCCCCCCCGAATGACGGGCGCATGACACACGCGGCGGGCAGGCCCAGAGGGGACAGACACGAAGGGAGTGACACCGGAGAGGGCGGGGACAAGGACCAGGGCAGTACAGACACGATGTCATTCACCAAGCAGTTCACGTGCAGGTGGCTGTGGCTGGGGCGTGTGTGGTGCGTGTGCGGTGTGTGTGTGTGTGCTGTGTGCATGGCATGTGTGTCTGTGGTGTGTGCGTGCCGTGTGTGTCTGTGGTGTGTTAGTGTGTTGGTGTGTGGCATGTGTGGTGTGTGGTATGTGTGTTGGTGTGTGTCTGTGGCATGTTGGTGTGTGGTGTGTGTGTGGCATGCATGTGTGTGGGACTGAGAGAAACTGCGAAGACGGACCGTGTCCAGGGAGCGTCCGCTGGTGAGGACCTGGGGACACGGACACAGCGGTCCCCACACACCCAGCATCACTCAGAAAAAAGTCTCGGCCTCCCCAGAGGGCAGCTTGGTGCTCTCGAGTGATGCTGGAAACAGCCATCCCTTCGGCCACCCACGCTGCCCAGAAGCTTCCCATGGGCAAGGTGACTTAAGACTCCATTCCGGCGTCATCCACGAGCGTGAGCCGCGGGGACAGTAAGGGACCAGACAAATACTACACACGATACACGTTATAACACGCAGCACATGTGTTAGCTGACGATGTCGGTGCCAAGGCTGACGGTCAACAGGAGGCGATTAGCGGTTCAGTGTTTGGGGATCCAAGTTATACATAGATTTCCGACTGTGGGGGTGCGGGGGTTGCCGCCCCTAACCCCAAGTTATTTGAGGGTCCACTGTGTTAATCATACCTACGTTTGCAGTGATGAGCTCTTTCCCTGGGCCACAACGGAGCAACACACAGAAACTGCATCCCAGCGGACAGCGTGTACGCCACACATGTCCGAGAGCCGACCCCTGCCTGCTGACCCCGAGAGAGGGGACCCGTGCAAGGAGGTCCCCTGGCGGCCCCCAGCTGGGCCAGGGGCTGTCTCCAGAGCCCTTCATCAGGATCGGAGAGCGAGGCTGAGTAGACCAACATTCTAAGATCCATCACGAGAAGATTGTCCCAAGAACCTGCATCAAAGCGCATTTGGGGGCATGGGAAGTTTTGAAATCCCTCCCTCCCGCCCAGCGGGGCAGGTCCGTCCATCTACGGCTTCTGCAGGAGGGGGACAAGCTCCCCCCGGGGACCCGGCAGCGTTGCCTCGGACGCGCGGGCCAGCTAACGGCTTGGGGAGGACAGGGCGCCAGGCCCGGCGTCCCACGGCGGCAGCCGGCCATCTGACTCACGCGCGCCCACGCGGAGCGGGCCGCTCGGGGAGCCAGGGCCTGGCGTGGCCGCGTTCGCGCCGTCACCAGAAGAAACACAGGGCCTTGCTAGGCGGCAGCCCGGAGCGGGCGCTGGGACGGGGACGGCCCCTCGGAAGCACTGTCGTCACACCCGAGCCATCGTGTCGCTGGGAAGTCTCCGGGTGTCCCACGGGCTCCTCCTCCAGGGGTGGCCGACCAGGAGACGCTGCCTGCTGTGACCACCGTTAGCCCCCCAAAATGGGCCACCGGTCACTAACTCTAAGTGACCCAACGGGCGACCAGGAAGGGCCTGACTCTTGGCGAGCTTCCCCTCCCGGTGACGAGGCCAGCAGGGGCCCAGCACTGCTGCCCGGTCATCGGACCTGGGGGACGGGCCAGCCCGCCCGCGCGTTTCCCTGGGGGGGGGCGCGTGTCACCCGGGGACGGTCCCCAGCGCACACGCACACGGCACCTGAGACACCGGTTCTGTCCCACGCCCGGAAGCCTGGGGCATGAAAACGTCTGTCCTCAGAACGAAACTGAGCGTCCCCCAGCTTTCACACGGACAGGAAGGAAGGACCGGCCAGGGTGACCCAGCCCAGAGTTTGGGCTGCACGCGGGGGGGCAGTGACACTCAGGGCGGGGACGCCCGGGGCGATGAGACTCACACTGCCCAGGATGTTGTCAACAGACCCTATCCTGGAAATCAGGTTTGGACGGACAGGAACCCCGAGCGGGAGGAGAGCTCCCGGTGAGGAGATGGCGTGCACGTGTCCGTGACGGGCCACGTCGGCGGAGGACGGCTGGCGGACGGCCGCGCTGCCCCGACGCCCGCGCCTGCGCCAGGGGGGCCGCTCACAACACCCACACCTCCGGTCCCCGCGGCTCCGCTCGGCCGCGACGGAGGCTCGGGCTTGGGCGCCTCTACTGTCCATCCGTGCTCCGCACGGCCCTACCCAGGCCAGCTCTGTCCCCGGCTCCGGACAACATGGACCGATGTCAGAGCACATGGCCCGCTTGTCACAGCGAACGGCCGAGCAACGCCACTGCCTTCTGGGACAACGAAGCATGTACCCACCGTCGGAGGGACCCGAGACGTCCGTCCCCGAGCGCACGCGCTCGCCCGACGGACAGGCTCCTGCGTCTGGAACATCAGATTATCCAAGGCAGGCGGGGGAATGAATGAATGACTCTAAGAGGCACGAATGAATTCCTGCGTGGAGCTGCCTTGCTAGCGGCCACGTCCAACCAGTCCATGAGAACACGTGTGCGTGTGTGTGTGTGTGTGCATGCACACGCACACACGTGCCCCCACCGAGAACCCTACATGCCAGCATCGCCCAACCACCCCCTGACCCTTTACGAACGGAAGCTGCGAGAAGGAGGAGCCGAGCTGTCGGAGCCGGCGTCCCTCTGAGACACAGTGCCGTCCGGTGACAGCCAGTACAAAGAACCGCGCTGTAGGTTCAAGTGCCCGAAGGGGACCAGCTCGCGGACCCCCCGACAGGGCCGGCTGGCTTCCCAGAGCCCCCGCGCCCCCCGCGGTCCGTCCCCAGGAAGGGCCTCGCTGCGCTGGGCCGGCCGCGTTGGTGGCTCTCCTGTCCCCAGCAGCGCTCCCGTCCACTGGTCCCCAGACGCCGGCTCTCTAGGCACACGCTGGACAGTGACCCCTGCACGCGTCCCGTGAGTGGGCATGAGCCCACCCAGGTTACAAATGGCCTTGGTGGGGTGCGTACGGGGTGGGGGTGCAGTGGGGGTGGGGTTGGGGGGAGAGTCGGGGAGCGTGAGTCTTGCTCTGCCCCACGCCAGCCCCCGGAAGCCGGCTCCGCCCTGCAGAAGCCACACTCTCTGTCCTCGGGGACAAGTCGCAGCTGCCGGCGTCCCGGCCGCCTGGCTGCCAAGGGAAGAAAACGAACGGTCTCAGCCTCGAAGGGACACGGGGAGAACTCGGCCCACGGACTGCACGACGCCGGTGACCCCAGCAGAAACCTCTGAACACCCCAGGGCCTCGACTCTCGGACAAGCGCAAGACGCGACCGTGTCCGCACGCAGCACACGCAGAGGTCTCGAGCACGCGGCTCTCCTCCCGTCTCCGTCCAGGACCACGGCGCCTGGCCGGGGACCGCGCTCCGGCGTCTGCGACGCGCTCACGCCACATTCCCCGCCCGGGCGGCCGCCCAGAGTAGCAGGTCTGACTCCTGGGCTGGGAGAGGCCACAGGGTGGCCACGGGGACCGCGCCCCCACCCCCCCATCGCCCTTGTCACAGCACGGCCCTGCCTCAGGCCCATCTGTGCCTCCAACCGACGGGGCCGGAGGGACGTGTGACCGCGGAGGCACAGGACGCCGCGGGGTGAGCGGGGAGCGGGGTTCCCCGGACCCCTCCCGTTTCCCGCCTCGTCCAGGCCGGAGCCCCGCAGAGGGAACCGGGCGGGGGAGGCCATGGGAAGTGGGGGGCTGGCCAAGGGGAGCAGGTGGCGCCGCTGGGAGCCTCGGCTCGGCTCTGACAGAAGGGACGAGACGAGTTTAGAAACATCCAGATGGAGAAGGTAGGGAGCCTGGGCAAGCGGGCGCCTCGTTCCCAGCGCTTCCGTCCCCGGGGGTGGGGGCGGCAGGGGTGCCGCAGAGCTGGTGCTGGCGCGGGGACAGCCCCCCCAGACCGTCCGAACGACCGAACAGCCGAGGGAATCTCCGTGAGAGCCGCGTCCTCCACCACGCTGTCCCCTGGCCTGAGTGACAAGCTGGCACATCGACAGGGAACTGAAGTTAAGTGACAGAGCAAGCCAGGCGGACATCTGGACCCCGCGCGTGCCAGGAGCGGGGACAGCAGGTGCAAAGGCCCTGAGGCAGGCGTGCGCCGGGCATGTCTGAGGACCCAGGAATGAGAGGAAAGGGCCCACATTGGGCCGGGATCGACAGGACAGACATGAGGGCCCTGGGCCAAGGTGGCAGGTGGGGACGGGGGGTGGCAGTGAGCCTGTCCGCCTGGAGCCTGGACAGCTTGGAGGGATCGTGGTTGGGAGCAAGGGAAGGAGCTTGAGAAAATCAGGCCAAGGCCGTGGGTGTGCAGCGGGCACCGGGGAGCCACCGAGGGCTCGAGCGAGGGCCACCAGACCTGGCATGTGCCCAACCTGCCAAGGACCCCATAGCCGGCACAGAAAGCCTAATGCACACAGCACCCCACCGATGCGTACGGCTCCCGAGCTGACACGGGCGTCTTGAACCCCACAGAGAACCTCGCTGTGCCCTGAGGTCCCTGTCCTCCATGGGCCCCCTCGTGCACCTGAGAGAGGGCGGGGGAAGGGACTGGCTGCAGGAGACACGAGAAGAGACAGCTGACCCCGCCTGTGCCAGCCGGCCGCTCTGACACCAGCTGGACCCAACCTGGGCGGTGGGCAGGGCCAGAAACCTCCCCTTGGGCACGCAGCCCGACCAGCCACTGGCACCTGGGCCACCTCTGGGTGACGACCTACGGCGGGGATGGAGCCGCACGCCAGCCATCACTGCGCACCGGTGCCCACACCCCCCATCGCTCACGGCCGCCCGGCATGGTCAGGGCTGTTTCGCCAAAGCCATACCCCCGTCCCCCGCTTCTCTAAGGCCGGGCTGCTCGGCGGTTCCCCCAGAAGGCCCACCGGGACTGCCCCCTGCCACAAAGGGTGCTCCAGGTCATCAGACCGTGGCCTCGCCGGAGGCCAGGGGCGCCCACCCGTCGGGTTACGGCTGGGGAGGCCGGGGAGGCGCTGGGCAGGGCTAAGGCCTGCAGCGGGAGCGCTGTGCCTCCGTCCCCACGGTCCTCCCAGGCAGGCCGCCCCCACCGAACGGAGCCCCTTCCCCCGGATGCCGCCCTCCCCGTCGTGTTGTCCCCCCGAGCTCCTCAGCTGTGTCTAGGAAAGGTCCCGGTGTGCCAGCGCCACCCCCTCTCAGCTTCCAGGGTGTGACTGGCGTCTCCCACAAGTGTCTCTTATTTTTCTGTAGCATCTTAGCTCATCGCGGGCAGCCCAGTCTGTGTATGAGCTTCTATGTCACAGTCCGGCCCACCGAGTATTCCTGTGACGCTCATGGTTTATTATTATTATTATTATTATTATTATTATTATTATTATTATTATTATTATTTTGAAAGGCTTAGGAGTACTCCAGGGACCGTTATGCGCACAAGTTAAGAAGCCACAGCTCGGACCTGGGCTGCCCGAGAAAGCACGCAAGGGGGGAGACGGCAGGGAGCTGACTGCCACCTACGGAGCCCCACTGCCAGGCTCGCTTGCTCACACACACACACACACACACACACGCACACACACACGCGCACCCCTCTGGTTCGCACGCACGTCTCGGGCGCAGAGGCCCAAGGACCATGGAGATGGGGAGGCAGGCAGTGGGGGAGGGGCGCGCCTGTGCTCCCGACAGATGACCAGGGGTCTGGAAGAGACAGGCGCCCACCCACAGAAGACCGCGGTGCCCACCATGGGTGCCCTCGCCCGGCCCCGGCCCAGCTCTGGGACCACTCCCAGGGGCTCCCGTCGAGTGCTGGGGGTGACCACCGGGGAGGCTGCGACCTCGGCAAGCTCTGGCTCACCCACGACCACCCTGCACGCTGCCCGCAGTCCCAGCACGCTCCAGCTCTGTGTCCTCTGCCCAGGAGACCCCCCGCCCTGCGCCCCGGTCCCACGGAAGGCCACCAGGAGTGAGGCACAGGGTGAGTGAGGTGTCCCGGCAGCTCAGGACCAGGGACCCAGACTGTGTCCCTTGCACTGCGGACCCTGCCCAGCAGAGAAGGCCCCTGGCTCGCCTCCCTACAGGGACCCCTAACCCACAGGCCTGGGCGACTGGCCACCCGTGGGCTCGGGGCACCTGCCACGCGGACCTCGGGAGAAGCTGAAGCTTCAGGTCATCATGTATGAAACCACTGTCCCTTCTGAGAGAGAGAGAAGGGACCTCCCCAGATGGGGGACAGAGGCCGGAGGGGCTGGACAGCTTGGGGGAGGAAGCTCCCGGGTGCACCCCTTGCGAGCTGGGTGCACGCAGGTCTGTGGCCCGCCCTGCACGGCGCGGAAGGGACCCCAAACCCCGAAGTCCTTCTTCTGCCAGCAACGCCAAGTTACCCGCAGGGCCCACCTCGGGCCCCGGACCACGGGCCCGCACCCTAACCGCAGGCGGGGGCCTCGATGTCCCCTCGGCCGTCAGTGGCCCCGTCCCCGGCAGCCGTGTTCCCGGCCGTGCCCAGCTCTGCGCTGGCGACCCCGGGGGCCCGCGGGGAATTTTTAATTGAGGACTTGCTGCCCTGGGCCTCGTTAGAGAGGGGAAGGGGGAGGGGGCGAAGTCGGGGCTCGGCTTCCCGGGGAGCAGGGGACCCCGAAGCGCCCCCAAATTCGGGAGTCGCCGCCAGGCGCGGGGACTCGGTGCCAGCAGCGTCCAGCGGGGTCGCCCCTCGCCTCGGGGTCCGCGCCCCCCACCCCCCCGGGGACGCGCGAGCCGCGGGCTGGGCCCCGCGGGGACAGGGGGTGCCGGTCCGCACGCAGGACCCCGGGCCCCGGTGTCCGGGGCCCCCGCCTGTCGCCTGTCGCCTGTCGCCTGTCGCGCCCCCGCCCCGGGCCGCGGCCCGACCCCCGCCTACCGTGACCGGCCCGGGCCCGGCGCGCGAGGCCGTCGCCGCCGCCGCAGCCCTTTGTCCGCCGCGCCCCGCGCCCCGCGCCCGGCCCGGGGAGCTGGATG
Source organism: Macroglossus sobrinus (assembly GCA_004027375.1). Taxonomy (NCBI): domain Eukaryota; kingdom Metazoa; phylum Chordata; class Mammalia; order Chiroptera; family Pteropodidae; genus Macroglossus; species Macroglossus sobrinus. Next base: position 39,853 of record PVKZ01004340.1, read on the forward strand.
GCGGCGGGCGCGCCCCGGACGTCCCCGCCGGGGAGGGGACGGGGACGGGGACGGGGAGGGGACGGGGACCGGGACGGGGACAGGGACAGGGCCGGGGACAGGGACGGGGACGGGGACGGGGACGGGGACAGGGAGGACAAAGGGGCGGGCGCCGCCCCTCCCCCCCCCCAGCCCGCGCGGGCGCGACCGGGGGGCGCACCTGGTCTCCGCGGAGGGGCCGCAGCGCGCGCCCCGGGGCGCACTCGGACTCCGGGGCGCGCCCGCACCTGCGGCTGCGGAGCCCGCGGGGTCCGGTCCTCGGCGCGGGGAGCGCCGCCCGCACCCAGCCCCGCGCCGCGCGCTTGCCCCCTGGCGGCCCGCGAGCGCGTGCGGCGCGGAGGGGACGCGGTGGCCGCGCCCTGCTCGGGCCCGCGCGGCGGCGCGAGCGGCCTGGGCGCCCCGGCGGGGGGCCCGGGAGGCTGCAGCCCCCGAAAGCCCGATCCCGGAGGGGAGGCGCCCCCCGCCGCGGGCCGCAGGCCTCTGTCGGGGTCCCCGGTAAGCGCCCAGCACCCCGTTTCCCGGGCCCTGCCCTCCCCTCGCCCCGCGTCCCCGGCCCTTCTGTCCGAGAGGACCCTACGCCCGCCCGCCCCCAGAAACCCGCCTGTCCTAGAGAGTGGGTGACCGCCCCGCAAGGCGAACGGCCCCCTCTCGGCCCCCAAAGGCTGTGCTCTGACCCCCGCAGCCCCCACGTCATCCCCCAGTGGCGGGTCACCTGCGGGTCCCACCGGGAGAAGTGTCGGGGGGCGCCCGCTCTCCTCGCCGCCCCGATGACTTGCCGCGTTTTCGTTCCGTCTTGGGCAGGCTGGGGGCGCTGCTGCAGCGGGGTTCGGGAGGGAGCGCCACGGAGTAGGCCTGGGGGGTGAGGGCCCCTCCTCCTGCTGCTCTGCGGGCCGCAGCCGAGACCCCCAGGACAGCGGCAGGCAAAGGGTGAGCACTGGGGCAGAGGACCGCAGGCTTGGGGCCCCCCCTGTGGCCTGGAGCCCCCCCTGCCCCCGACCCTCTCTCCCACCAACCCCCCAAACACACTGACCCTCCAGGTGGTCGGGGCTGGTCCCTGCTGGGGTGGCTTTGTAGCCTAAGTGCCCAACAGCCGCAGGAGAGCAGCACCCCAGAAGCAGGCCGGGGGGGGGGGCAGGCTCCCGCCCACCCCACGAGCCCTGGGGTGCTGGTCTTTGCTGTCTGTGTCCCCCCTGGTCCCCCCAGACACACGCTCGGGTCAGCCAGCAGGGAAGGGCAGCCTCAGCTGGCCTCCGGGGCTCACTCGTTCTCCAAAGCCAACATTTGGGAAGAAATGACCACAGGACCTCACACAAATACGGGGTCCATACCCCTCCGTGGGCCAGTCCCGTGGGAAACCAGACACCCGCGCCCGGAAGGACCCGCCGGCCCGCGTGCCCGTGGACACGGCTGAGCCACTGGGTCCGCGCTGTCACTAGCGCCCTTCAGGGCCAGCCTCCAGCCCCCCACCCAGGAGCAAAGGTGGCTGATGTCCGCGCGGCAGCGGCACAGGCCCGTGCCAGCCTCACTCAGGACCCCCAAATCTGGTGAGCTCGAACGTCACCACCCAGAGAATTGTTAAAGAATCTTGGAGTGCTGAGAGCATCTCTCAGCATCGCACAAAACTGCAAAGCCATGACATAAAAGCTTGCTACATTGAACTTCAGAAAAATTCTTTCAAGGCCAAAATTCCTCCATAGGCAAAGCCAGCAACAAACTGGAATGAAATATTTGCAGCTCACGTCACCAACGGTTAATCTCCCTTGCATATAAATAGAATCTGGAAATAAATAAGAAAGAAAACAACGTAATAGAAAACACACAGGTCCCAGGGAAGGGAATACAGATGGCTTAAACATCTGGAAAGATGTCCTCCTTGGTGACAGAAGCTTCTGGCTTTTACCCGTTAGACCCACGAGTGCGATAACACGAAATGAACGAAAATGAGATCACTCGGATCGAAATGACCAGCGTGAGGCTCTTTGACCTAAGATTCCATTGCTGGGGGCTTTTATGCACGTGTGCCACACGTGGGGACAGTGGCCCTGAGCAGAGTCAGTCACTGTGCTAATGCGTGTAGCAGATGACCACAAACGGCCTCGAGGCCCACACATGGGGACCGTCGGACGGTGAGGACGCAGCCAGACACCGAACCTCGCTGTGGCGGGCGCTGGGAGGAGGGCCAGGGCTGCGGGGCAGGACCGAGGCCGTGCGACCAGCCTCCCCTTCCCGCGCCAGCCGCACCTGCGCCTCCTCCCACGCCTCGGCGGAGCTCGAAGGTGTGACACGCGTCTTGGACGTGACACGATGAAAACAGCCCTCTAGTACAGCACGTGGGCGGAGACGTGTGAGCCTGCGTGTCGTTTGTCACCCCGTGACCCCTCTCCCGACCTTCCTAGCTGTAAGGACGGTCCCCAAGCCAGTGCAATCAGACAACGAGTAAGCTCCTGGCTTTGATACTTCGAAAGGCCAGGTCTGGGTGTCAGATTGAAAATGGGGGGGGCCCCTCCTGCCCCTCTAGGGCAGTGATTCCGAAACGGGTCCCCAGGCAGTGGCAGCAGTGTCGCCTAGAGCCTGATCAGAAAGGGACATTCTCAGTTTCCCCCGGACCGGCAGTCAGAGGCTCAGGTGCCGTGCCTGGAGTCCACACGTGAACCACCTCTGAGCCATTCTGGTCCCCGAAGCCCTGAGCAGAGGCCACCACGGGGGCCGAAGAGACGCTTCTGTCTCTCTCTCTCTGCCAGCACAAGACCGAGGACCCCAGTGGGGCCCAGACATTGCCCTGGCACTGTCACCTCCTCTCTGTCTGCAGCCAGAGCTGGCTCTTGGCCCCTGAAGCCTTCTTGTCCAGCGGCGGACGACACTGGGTTAGCTGGCTCACCTCCAGAGAAAGTGTTTCCTGGAGTAAATGTGGGTTTTTTTGTAGGAATAAAGACACTGATCCTAGAATTTTCTGGAAAGATGCTACAATAGCCCAAAGGACTCTGAAAAAGAAAAATAAAGTCGGAGACTTTACATTATGTTATTTCAAGACTTATTAGGAGAGCGACGACAATCACTACGGTATAGGCACAAAAATACACATCTATAGCACTGAATAGAGTATAAAAATAAACCTACACATAGATAAGCAGTTAACTTTCAAATAGATGCAAAAGTATGTCAGTGGAGAAAGGATATTATGGAGAAATAAACACATATCTATATTTTAAACAATGAACTTCAATCCATGTCTTTACTATTCTTCAAAATGAATTAAAATGGATTATAGACCTCACACTATAAAAATTAAAAAAAAAAACAGTTTCCTATAAGAAGCTGAATTTTAAAGCGTAACACCTAAAACTATAAAAATTCTAGAAGAACTCGTGGGAAAATCTTGCGACCTTGGATTAGGCAAATAGTTCTGATAAGACCATTCTTTATTCATAAAGAATGAATAAACTTGACTTCATAAAAATTAAAAACTTTTCCTTTACGGAAGACACTGTCAAGAAGATTAAAAGATAAGCCACAGAACTGAGATACAAATATTCAAAAGTCCTATTGGATGAGGGACTTGATTCTAGAATGAAAAAAAATCAAATTGCACAGATTAAATATGTGGTTTATTACATTTTTATTATATCCCAATAAAGGTGTTTTTAAAAATAATATAATAGCTTTACATGTCCTGACAATTAAAGATCTATTTAAGACACAGTGATTAAAAAAATAATAATAAAATCTTATAAAAATACCTTAAAACATATATTTAAAAAGTAATTGGAGGCATACATAAGTTATTGAGCAGTTCTCCTGGGTGAGGTGGCAGGCTCACTCTATATGTGACAGATTGTTACCATTGAATGTTAATTTTAATCACCTACATCCTTATAAACAAGTTTTGATTTCTTGTTTGATATTACACATTCCACTCGCTCCTGCAATTACCATGCCAGGAATTCATCCTCAGGCAGCTCGCGTGAGAATGTGACTGTCACCGTAGCATCGCTCATGTCATCGCTGTGTCAGCCAAGGAATGAGTACCTCTCGATTCCCATTAATTTGCAGATTTGTTTTCTGCAGCTAAGTAACAGGTTGCTCCAAAACCTGTTACTTGCAGCCACAAGCCTGTCACAGGTTTTCTGAGAGGCAGGGGTGATTGTGACCTCAGGTCCGCAGTCAGGGTGTTGGCTGGGCCACAGAGGATGGGCGCTGGGGATGGTGGCCACAGGCAGGATTCAGCTCCTTATAGGAAACTGTTTTTGTTTTGTTTTGTTTTGTTTTGTTTTAAAAGAGAGAGTCACTGACATTGATGTGTGAGTTTAAGAGGCCCGAGGTGTGACTCTGACCCTGGTCTGCCACACCATCACCTCCTGGCGTCAGTTCTCACCTCCATCCGTTGGGTGTGATGGGAATGTTTACACCGAGGACGTCTGAGAACATTTACACCCAGGCTCTGAGCAACTCTGAGCCGTGCACACGACAGGGCACGGCCAACTGCGCTCACCGGTGTCAGTCGTCGAGGGGCGAGTGTGGACCCTTCAAAAATGTGTCCCCAAATCCGGGCAGCCGTCGCTCTACTGTCTCTCTGTGTGTGGCTTTTTGAGACTCCACGTAGAAGTGAAATCGTCAAGGGTTTGTCTTTCTCTGCTGTAGTTCACTCGGCATCACCACGGTCCGTCCATGGTGTCACCAACGGGGGGCTTTCCTTTCCGATCGTGGCCGCATGACATTCATATGTGTATCTGAGGTCCTCCATGTCCACCCATCCCTTGAGAGACACAGGTTTTTCCCACGTTTTGGCTATTATGAATAAGGGTACAATGAACACAGGGGTACCTTTTCAAGACCCCAAACGCTGGCCTGCCGACCGAGGGCCTCCCTCGGTCCTTCGCCACACGGGCTCCTCCACAGGGCCACTTGTGACACGTCAGCTGGCTAGAGTGCGTGGGGAAGGGGGGAGTGAGAACCCACAAGACGCACGCCAGAGTCTCCGATTAACACTCGACACCTTTGCCACGTTCTGATTAATTGGATGATCAAAATAAGACTTTCGAGCATAAAAATACATTGTATTAGTACAACCGTGTGTGTGTGTGTGTGTGTGTGTGTGTGTGTGTGTGTGTGAGAGGCAGAATAGTAACGAAGTTTCAAGGAAGAAAAGCCACAAGGTAAAATTTCTGACTCTTAAGAGTTTGTTTATGGGATGTTAAAAGTAACATACTTTTATGTTACTTTTTGGAGGGTTTCAAATCGCTACAGTGTTAATATTCCACTGATAATGTAAAAAAAAATAAAAGGATGTAAGTTTCTTTTAAAATATCAACGTTTATAGCACCCTAGCTATTATATTCTTTGTAATTATTTGAAATCAGAGCAAGCTGTCTTAGACCGTGAGGACTGCCTGAGATGACCCATCCTCCGCCAGCAGGCCTAGAAGTGACATTTACCTTAGTCTGTCACCCAGCCTACCAGCTCAGACGACCAGCCTGGGCATAACCCAAGTGGTCTTGTCTTACTGAGACAGACATATTAACCAAACCCACGGAGACGGCTATAGAAGCAGAATTCTGTTATTAATTTAGGATGAGAGATACGCCCATCAGGTAGACCTTGAATGCTGGCACTGGCACGTGTGACGAGGACAGGATGACAGGGGAGGGAGTCAGCTTCGTGCTCAAGGCCAGGAGCAAACAGAGCCCAGGGCCTGGCACACGGCGGGGACGCTGCGCTCTGGGGTGGGGACTAGGAGGGCTGTGTCCAGGGCCTTCTTACAAACTAGTTTTCAGTAGTAAGCTATATTTCCATTACTGTTTTCTGCTCCGAGCTTGCCTCTCGATTTGAGTCCCCTTGACAGGAGCTTGGGGACGACTCCCTAGTCACCATACCTCTGCGAACAACCTCGTTTATTCTCTGGAAAGGCTGCCAACCGCGTCCACTGCCTACGGACCGCCCCCGCGTGCCTGGCCAGGGGGAAGCGCTCTCGTCCCTCACCTCCGAGTTCTCCACGTCTTCCAGGCGAAACACGGCTTTCCTCCCCAACCAAAACCAGTTCTCTCCATTTATAAAATGAAGAACAGATTTTGGCTTTTAAAGCACTGAGATTTGAATGGAATTCGAGAAACATCTTTCTGTGCACAGTAAGCATATACAACCGCTATCCTGGCTCTGAACTCAGCAGCGGGGTGCATCCCTATCCACTCTGGATGCTGGGGGCCCTGTGTCCCATTTGGAGGGCACCTGGAGGCACCTCCTGTTTCTGTAACGGCCACCTGAACATGGTCATCTGACCACAGAGGGCGTACGAGCCCATGAAACTCTCAGTTCGTGTTGATTTGAGCACTGTTTCAACAGCTCTGAGCAAGGTAACAAACCACTTCGGCAGAGAGACGAGAAAAAGTATCTCTCCTACCACAAATAAAATTGCGTCTCCTTCCCCAGACTTCAGGAGCAGTTTCCAAGGCTGGGTCTTGCCTTCCATGAGAACGTCACGTCTGGTCCTGTTCTCTTCAACAGCTCGTGTCCCTTGTGTGCGTGTCACATGGGCACTCTGTGCCCGCTGTCAGCGTAAACAGAGCAAGGAGTGAGACAGACTATCTAGAGAATGACAGATACAGATTTTGGCCCCAATAGGGGGGAGATTCCCCTAAAACGCATGGTTATTTCTTCAGCGGAGGTAGAAATAGCAGAAGGAGCACAGTGTGGGGAGGTCAGGCAGAAGTGGGATTTTTATCTCAGCTGTTTCCTCATCTGTGAAATGGGTTCACATTAGTGCCAACGTCACAGCTCTGTTGTGAGTTTTAAATGTTTAGGTAAGTTGGGGTGGCGTCTTTGGGGTCAGGAGAGACGCATCGGCCAAGGCAGGGGACGCAGAGAGGAGGGGTGTGTGTGCGGCGACCCCGTGGGACAGATCGGGGACAAGATGGCCTCCTAGAGTTAAGAGTCTGCTGGCGGGGCCTGGCAGTTCCCGCTGTTCCCTGTCGTAGACGCCCCCTGACCAGACTGGGGAGCACGCCGGGCAAGCCACAGGAGGTGGAGGGATGCCAGCAGCTTCTCCGGAGTTCCGTGAGAACCTCCACTTGCAGGCTCATCCGCTGAGCAGCACCGCTGCCTCCTCCAGGCAGCCCTCCGGCCTTCACCTGTTCTCTTGTCCTTTACGCAGAGGTGAGCGAGCATAATGGACTTCAGACTTTTTAAATCGGGCACCTTTTCAGTAAAAACACCTCGAGGGGGCCTCCCCGAGTTGGGATGCTTCATTATCACAAGATGTAATCAAACGTTCTGACATATTATGCAATCTAAACAAAAGCAGAAACTTTCAAGGGACATAAAATATAAATACTAGTTTCTTTCTCCATTCCAACGATCATCTTACGTGCCATTTAAAACCTCGGGGCCCCTCCCTGAGTGACCTCGGGTTCCGAGAATGCTACAGGAAGGACCAGCGTGAGGACCCTGAACGGGGCGTTGCAAGCTGAGTCCAGTCTTTCTCCCAAAGGGCCACTTTGCCGTGTCTTGGAAACGCTTCTCCAGGTTCACCTCACCTTCTTTGGATTGGGGTGATCAAAATTCTGCAAAATTAGGAAACTCAAACACGTGAGTAGCCCCATTGGGCCAAAGCAGTCCGCGTTGGTCTATACCCGCCGTGCAAGCAACGCGAAGGCCTCCCACGCCACTGTTCTCGAAACCACTGTTCATTCATCCTTTATATTTGCTTACGGATCTTTCCTCCAGCTGGCTTTCTCTGAAGTCGCAGCGCAAGGAAGAGGTGGAAATGAATTCAGGAATTCTAGAACAGGACATTTCAAAACCCCCTTTGAAAAAGCTGGTACAAAAGGCGATGCTTTTGTTTTCTGCTGGGCCTGATAGCGATCCAACAAGCGGCAAAGGGAATGGCTTACAAGCACCTTTTCTGGGGCCTTATTTGGTCTGAATTCAGCAGCCTTTTCAAGACTGAGAAGCCACAGTTTGACGTTTTACAAACTGCTTTTTAGAGGTGACACCTGCGAGATTAATAGACTCACCAATTTACTGCCCACCAGGTACCAAGTGCTGTGTGAGGCACTGGGGACAGCAGTGAGCCTGGAAGCCCATAGCAAGGGACAGCTGGGAAATCCCCAGATAATGGAGATCAAACACCATTTATTTCTAGGTAACACGTAGGGCAAAGGAGAAACCTCAAGACGAATTTCGAAATGTTCTGAGCTCAATGAAAAATAAAATAGAACGCACCAAGCCTCGTGGGATACAGGAAAAGCAGCGATTAGGAGGCAATGGATCGCGATCAATATTTTTTTGGAAGTCGTCTCTAAAATCGGCACTTTTAGGCTTACGCCCTTGGGACACTGGGAAGCCAGGATCTCCGCGGTGGCTCATCTTTGGCGGGGGCGATGGACTTTAAGTCCCACTGGGACCTGGAGGCTTTATGAGTGTCGGGGGACACGCATCGATCCGAGTCAGGATTCCACGAGGGAGAAAATGGTGAACGGACGCTCAGAGACTGTCACACCGTTTATCACACACACGCTATTTTGCCTATGTTGCTGCCAAATTTTATTCTGCTTATGAAAGCAGAATTTTATGGAATTATCCATGTATTAAATTCCAGTGAATTTTATATAAAAAAGATGCTATATTTTCGTTCAGCCCCACGTTTAACTCTCTGAGACTTTTTCCATTACTTAGAAGTGAGCTGTGTAATTTCCACGTTTTTTGGAGATTCCTTGTTATTCATTTCGAGTTTGATTCAGTTATGATCACAAAACAGGTTTTACAGGGTTTTACTTATTTTAAACATCTTAACGCTTCTTTTGTAACCCAAGATATGGTCCGTCTTGGTGTCCCAAGCATATATATATATATATGCTTTGCCTAGAGGTTTTATACGTTACCAACTATAACCAAATTTGCTTTTTCCAGTTAATTCTTGCTTTTCATATTTTGCAGCCCTACTGCTGAGTGCACAGTCACGTGTCACATTTTCTTGTGACCTGATCCGTTTAGCATTACGCAATGTTCCTGGCCATTTTTGTGTGTGTGTGCGTGCTGAAGTCTACTTTGTCCAATGTCACAGCCACTCCAGCTTTCTTTGGCTTAGTGTTTGCAAGGATATCTTTTTCGATTCTTTTGCCTACCGATATTATCACACTGGAAGGGGATTTCTCGTAGATAGTATATGGTTGGGTTACGTATTGATCCATTCTCCCAATCTCGTATTTAACTGTTTAGCCCATTTACACTTAATGTCATTACTGACGTTACGATGTAGTCTCCTTTCACTGTTTGTCTGTCTCGTGTCTCCTTCTGTCTTCAGGTAGGGATTTTATCAAAGGGACTTCTTTAATATTCCATTTTGACTCGTCTACACGTTTTAGTGTATCTCTTTGTAAGATACTCTCAGCAGTTACTCTAGGGACTGATGCACTCGAGCCCAACCCACCAGCGTCAACAGTTACCTCTTCCGGTGGGATGTGGACACTAAGCCACCATTAGGTCCCTTTATCTCTCCCCTTTATAATACGGCTAACTTAAATATCACCTCTGGACACAGTGAGAGCCGCATCAGACAATGTCACACATTTTGCTTTTAAGTGACAAGTATAACGAGGTGTCATACTTGTCTTCCGTAAGCTCGGTGTGTACACACCCCCTCACCTCAACATCCACTCATCACTGAACCTGAGCCCTTAACCACTCTCCCATACTGCACTCTGCTCACCATCCGCGGCTCTTGAGGTCCGTCTGAGACTCGCTGCTATTTGGGAGTCTGACCACAGGCCTGCCGCCCCTAAGCCTTTCCCCTGAGGCCTGTATTCCATTCCTTTCCATTTTCCAACTCATTCCTGTTGTTTTGTAAGCATTTACGTTTATTTTTCTAAGTAGTTTTCCCACCTAAACCGCAAGCTTCTTGCCAATGAGTTTTGATTCCTTTTATATACTCGTCTAGGGCCTGCTGTGTGCTGCTAGCACTTGAATGGTCTGGGAATCTACAGAGTCACTGCCGTCTCGATGTCTGGCGTTTACAAAATTCAGCCATCTATATAGCCAAGAGATCGTGCACCGAGTTTTCCACAAAACCTCCTGTTCATACGTCTAGCACGAGCAGCCAAAACACCTGCTATGAGGAGCTTGTGAACACGAGTCATTCCAGAAGGGCAAAAGTTTCGAGGTCAAAAAGCCTTGACCTTGAACAGTTTGCTCTCAAAAACTGTCCTTAACGTCCCGAGAAACCAGTGTCCCCCCCACACACACGCACACGCGCGTGCACACACACAAATACATGTAACTTTCTGATCTCTTTCGGCAACTTGGTTTTTTTAACGTCGGGCTTCTGCGTGACAGAGCAGCGGACTCGAGGCCACTGACAGCTCAGCTCCTCCGGCGAGCAGCTTCTCGCACACGCAGTCAGGCCTGCTCCAGCTCCACGAGGACGCCGCCGCAGTCCTTGGGGTGGAGGAAGACCACCGGCTTGCCGTGTGCCCCTAGGGTGGCCTGTTCGCTCAGACTGCGAATCTTCTTTTCTTTCAAGTCCTTCACGGCCGCATGTATGTCATCCACCTGGAGGACGGAAGAGGAGGAGAGCGCATCTGAGATCACAGAATGCCGAATCACAGGGTCTCAGGACGCAGGCCTTTGCAAGCTGCCGTGGCCCACGTCCCCCGCCACCGATGGGCAGCACCATTCCTGCCCCACCGCGAGAAGAAGCTGGATGCCACGTGCTTAAGGGTGTTCGTCTTTGGGGGAGCACGTCTCCTCACAGCCAAACAGCGCGTGCTACGCTGTGGATGCTTCCTCCGCGCAGGACCACTGGGGTACTGACAAATCCTTCCCTCCTCCGAGCCTTGGGTGCCTCGTCCCCGATAGGTGGACGAGCCGTGCCACACGAATGGGCCGTGGTAAACCTTATAATCTCTTTGGCCCTCGGCTCTCTCATCTGAAAATGGCCATCCAATCTTGTGTATTGGAAGGCAAGGAGTCAGATTAAATAAGATCTTTTTAAAAACCTAAAGGCATGGAATTTTCAGCGACCGAATTTTATGAACAAGTAATCATGTGCTCTTACGGTATGTATTTTGATTTTCTAAATAGGGCCTTTTATTTCATATGAAATCATAATGTTGATACCAATAACGAATAAAGTTCATCCTCAAACCGATAGAAATCCATCGAAATTAAATTGAAGTCTGGATGAAATATCTGTTTCGAGTCTCTTTCCCCCCCAAACTAAAAACTAAGTGAATCGGGTAACCCCAAGGTTGTTCTCGCTTCGGGCGGGGTTCAGAGGGCCCGCCCTTACCCATGAGTCCACGTGTGTCGTCTGGGGATACACTACGCAGAAAGCATCCCCAGTCCCCCTGACACCTTCACCAATTGAAAGTAAAACTTCACAAAACAACCACCACTAACTTTGTTTAATTGACAGGACTCTTATTCCAGGAGGATGTCTCTTATTTCCTTCTTTCCTTTTTCCTGGTACTAAAATGCCTTTTTTTTTTTTTTAACAGAATGGTGTGAGCAGCAGATGGCAGTTTCACATTTTTTCTTTATGTGCTAACAGATTTTGTAAAACCTCATCGAACTGCTCCTGTTTTGTTCTGTTCTCTGCAAGTGTCACCGCTGTATGGGACCCCCGTGGCTGGGGACTGGTGAGTCACAGACTCTCTGTAAGGCTCAGCAGTTGCCTCGGGTTTACTGTAAAGCCCAAGAAAATGGAATTTTCCGAAAAGTCCAATTTTCTCCCTTCTTGATGGAAAAGCGTGCAGAAAATAAGTTACGTCCCATGCCTTTGGCCTTAAAGTTACGTAACTTTTCTGTCCTAAGGAATTCACTCAACGAAAAGGACCTACAGAACATAGAAAAGCGAACACGAGAAAGTCAGTCACCTGTTTCCTGGCGATTCAGACAACACAACGGTGACACTGCTGCCTTTCTTTGCACTTTCTTCCTTCTCATTCTTTCAAATGGCACTTCTGTCATGCGCTGTCCCAGCAGCCTGGGCCAGGGGGCACAAGCGCCTTCCTGGGCCCCGGCCCTGGCCCCTGAGTCCTCACAGCCTCGCTCACTGGTGGCCTCCTCCCGTCACCGTCCCTGTCACTGCTGCCCCCCTCCACAGGGTCAGGCCTGCCCCACGTGCTGGGTGACACACACACAGTGCCAAGGCCTCCCTCACCCTGCCCGGGCTCCCACAACGTGCCTGGGCTCCAAGCCCCTGCACCAGGCTGGCCCCCTCACCCGGGCACCCAGCTTGGCCCCTGGCCCGTGCGCCCCAATGCCTGCTCTGGGCAGCTCCAGCTCTGCCACCAACGGGACAGCTATTTTGCTGTGCCACCTCAGGACTGAACCGGCTGGGAGCGGGGCTGGGGGTGGGGCACGGGGCAGAGGCCTGGAGCACTTCTAGTGCTGCGCGCTGTCCCCTCCCCTGGCACCCGGAGAGCTGTCCCCGGCGGGACTCGGTGCGCTGGCCTTGCCCTCGCTGCCCTCTGCCTGCCACCTCTGCTCCAACGTGCACTGTTACTCGCTGTCCTTCTGCACCTAACGGGCTGTATTTGGTCAGTCGCCTCCAGTCCTCCTGGAATTCGCAGGGCACGCGTGAATAACGACACGAGCTGGCACCCCAGGAGGACGGAGGGGACTTCGGGTCACCGTCGGCTGCTTGTCCGCAGCATCTAACGCTGCGAAGGCCACAGTGACGCTGAGAACCTTTAGCAGCCGGGAATGTGAAACAGACGAGGACGCCCAGCAAATGGGACAGAAGGCACCGGGCACGACCGGGTCCGGGGCCCCTCGGTGCAAGCCTCGCCCCTTTGGTCGCTGAGAGGTCTGTCCCTGAGAGGTCCCAGGGACGGCCACTCGGGAAGTTTAGAGCAGCAGCTGCTGACCAGCTGGCGCGGGTCACCTGCGGTCCCGCGGAGGTGGCCCTGGCATGCCCTGTCCGCCACGTGCCCAGCAGAGCCCGCACTAGGACGGGCACTAAGTCAGCCCTGCACCCCCCTGAGAATGAACCCCCCTGCTCCCCTGGATCACAAGGAGGCCGGACGTGAATTACGGGTCCTTCTATCAAAGGGTTTCACCCGAAGCGTGCCTGGCGCGGCTGCGGTCTCCAAGGACACGCATCCGACCGTGAGCACCCACGGGGAAGGGTGGCGGACGCGAATGTCCTCGCGTGTTTCACGCTTTCTCTGGCAGATGCGCGTGAGCGATCTTAAGGACCGGTCCATCGCTGAAAAGGTACTGCTTTTGCAATGAGCAACTAGTTGTCAGAAATTCAGGGACAGAAGGAAGATATCAGCAGACTGAGTATGCACGAGGAAAGTCTTACTTTACAAGTCTTTCCAGGGACTGCTTCTCACTGCCCTGAGCTGCTGTCAGCCGCCGCGTGACAATGACACGGGAGGCGACCAATAAACGCGAGAGCCAAAGCGCACGTCTGTGAAGGCCAATGTCAAAGGCCTTATCGAAACCAGATTTCAATAAGCCGTATTATTATCTGCAGTTTTCTAGAAGGAAAGAACATATCTATTAGTCCGCCTTGGAGTGGGGCGACAGGGCCACCCTCCTCAAAGAACTGTGACCCAGTTTCTCGTGGAAATTGAAAACTCCAGGCACTAAAGTTATTGCGATACCTCGATGCAGATGTGGTGTATGCCTCCAGCCTCGTTTTTCCGCAGAAAACCCGCGATCGGACTGTCCTTTCCCAACGGGTGAAGCAGTTCCATCTTGGTGTTCCCGAGGTTGACAAAGACGACAGACACTCCATGCTCGGGAAGAGGGGCCGCCTCGCTGACCTGGGCCCCCAGAACGTTCTTATAGAAGTCCCTGGCCTGTTCCAAGTCTGGCACTGCTATGGCCACGTGATTGAGGCGACCCAGGCTCCACACGGGGCCTGCCACTTGCTGTGACGACTGGGAGGTGACGAAAGCTCTGAGTGTTGGAACTGGAGTTTGAAGTCGGGGGGAAAGCGCTGAAAAACAGAACAGCCATTGATCGTCGTCTTTTGAGGATAAACGCACGTCTAACATTAATGTTGAAGAAATGAAATAAATTATACGCATCATTTTTAATGACTGCAATTAAATGAGGCGTGATAAAGGGAAAAACCGGAGTCAAAATCGCTTGCTCGTCTCTGAAATGACTAGAATCAAAAAGCTAATTCTGAGCTTTTGAGACTCAGAGCAAAGAATGACATTTTTCTTGATGTACACTTACTGGCAGCACTTAAGAGACAGCCGCACATCAAGAATTGCTCGCTAGTCTGCATTTCACAAAAGCTACTTTTAAATGCAACGGTGCAATACCGTATATTTAATCATGAGAACAAGCAATTTTCTTCCTTATCTATAAGTGACTTTTCTGTCACGTATCCTGTAACAAGTTCATGACAGCCATGAATATTCAGTATTTTTTTTCAATGTGTATTTGATTTGAATGATTATCAGCTAAGCAGAATATTGCATTATTGGGGGGAAAAGCAATCGCAGATTGAGAGGGAACCTCAACTCATGAAAATTTGCTCTGACGCTAGATTTTTTAATGTTTTTTATAATTTTGAAGGATTAGAACTGTTTGTGAATAAGACACTGAAGAGGCCTGATCTGCTGTCCTCTGTATTACCGTGTCCCCAGTCCCCAAACACTGCACTTAAGAGCTGGATTCTCTCCAGAATCACAGTTATACACATGTGCGAGGTCTAAACACCATCTTGGAAGACAGCACCACTTCATAAAAAAGTATGAAACCGCATATTGGAGATACATATTTTAAATCATTGGTTTTCAGCTCTTGACACGAAACACTTGAAACAGTACAAAGTTGTCCCAGAGCTTTGGCTAATGAAAAATTACTTCCCCTGCACTGAAGTTTTTGATAACGAGGAAATTAAAGCGACATAGTTTGATTTTAGATCATCGACCCTGTCGGGAAAGGCGGTCCCACGTCTTTCAACTCCCACTAAGTCACAGAAGGGCGGGCCTAGGCCTGGAACCTTCCTTACCGAGAGACAAAGAGCCCCACGGCCTGTGCCAGGCTGCCACCTTGCGCTGGGGACATCTTCTCTTTCGGGCTCAGTGAATGCTCCTTTGTTTCTGCTTCAAGCGTGAGCATCGTATGGCCCACCCCACTGTGACATCTGTCCTCCGAGGGGAGGGGACAGCGTTCTTTCTACGGTGGCACACTCGTCTTATGCCGGCCACTGGGAGAGACCTGTTGGCCATAGGGTGCCACTGAAGCTGGTCTCACTGTCTCCTCCCCGTGTGGGGAGTGTAGTGCCACCCAGTGCGTGGAGACACTGGTACCGAGATGCAGCGGGCCCTCTCCTGGGACTGGCACCTGGTCTCTGCTCGACAAATGGATGTGTCACGGGTCAGCAGAAGGCAAGATTTTGCCCGAGATGGCCTTCTACTACGCTCCAGCCTGTATAATTGATGATTGAAATATCCAAAGCTTCTCATTATCAATAGGTTGGCACAGCCCCGTTCTCTGGACTCACTGTATCATACACACACACACGTAAGTGTACAATTGACAGTAAATGCCATAAAAAGCATACCTACTTCTCACTAGACGTGATGTGCTGCTATTATCTATTCTATTTTGGCTTTTCAATAATACTGGTACTGCCCACTAACCAGTACCTTGCTGGTTTGCTGTGATTCATTTTTCTGAGCTTCTCCTGTTTTTCTGGGAAGTTTTAGGTTCCTTAAAAAATTATCATATGCTCCATCAATCCCACTTCTGGGCACATAACCAAAAGCAATCAAAGCTAGAATTCGAAGAGGTATTTATATACCCACGTTCACAGCTGTGCTCTTCCCAACAGCCAAAAGGTAGACATAACCTTTGTCCATCAACAGATGCAAAGGTACCACAAACTGTGGTTTGTACGTGCAATTACTCAGCCTTGAAAAGGAACGAAATTCTGACCACGGACGGTCCCTGAAAACATAGTAAGTGAAACCAGCCAGTCACAAAAGGACAACTGTCACATATTCCACCTACGTGACACCTGCAGCTGCCAGGTTGACACAGAGAAAGGAGCGTGGTGGGTAGCTGGGGCAGGGGACAACGGGGTTACTGTTGAATGTGTGTAGAAGTTCCGTTTGGGGCGATGGAAACGTTCAAATGCTTCTTCTCTAATACTCGGGTTGTTATATCTTTCCGTCAGGTTTTGTGTCTTGAGTGTCGCATTCGAGGCAGAGTGCCGTACGGCTGAGAACGTGGGCTTTGAGCTCCACTGGCTGTGTGACTTTACCTAGTTACTTAACCTCTCTGTGCCTGTTTTCTCAAACAGGAAGATAATATGTACAGGACGTGCTGCTTCTGTGCTCACTCCATCTCTGCATCAGTCCACAACCTACGGTTTACGGCGAGACTACTCTCCTTTCCTTCTGGAAACTTCTACCGTGTGGGCTCTGCTTTCAGAACACGCTTGGTAATTTTTCTTTGTTTCGTGACGACTGACATCCTGGTGGAATGCTGCTGCTGGAAGGTACTCGAAGCATAGTATTCTCTTTGCATTTTGATACGAGAATACTGATTTAATAACCTTTCCGAGTTAAAATTCGTTCTTTATAGAGCAACTCTATAACTCACCCAAACTGCTCAGGACTAGTTAACTTGGGAAATCCTTTTAATATCATATAGAAGTGGAAAGTGTGCTTACAATTCTGGCCAGAATCCCATGGCGTAACATCTGAGTGATCTGACCTCCCCTAGTAGGCACCCCTGGGTTTATGTCACTGTTGAGCTACACAATCTTGCCTAGGTCTGTCATTTTCCCTAAATTAAGAGAATTCACAAATTCTGGAAGCGAATCGTGAGACAGCCCAGCTCTGCCTAAACAGCCCAGTGAGCACTTTAATGCTCACAGTCACTCTACAAATCAGACAATATTATTTTTCCCACGTAGACACACAAGGGAACTAGGCCTGAGCAATCTTCAAGGTCGCGCTCTGGAAGGTCAGAGCTGGGCCTGCAACCCAGGTCTGTCTGACATCAAAGGGAAGGTGGTTAATCCACTAGGTTTAATTTTCTCGTTCCTCTGAAATTCTTTACTGTGGTTATCTCGATTTGTAGCATCTTTGGTGTATGTTCTATGAGCCGTGTTTACTTGCTAAGAGATTTGACTCTTGGTTTTGTGAGTTTTCTCTCTTTTTGCGAAGGGCTGCTGCAGGGAGGGGTGAGGCTTGTGCTTCACGGAGGACAGGACCGTTTTGGGAAGGTGCGTTATCAGCAAAACTTGAATTACGACCCGTTAAATATCCATTTTCACTGGCTGTGCTCAGCCGTCGTGATAATTTTTGTCGCGAACATGTCACCTCTTTAAACTGGTAAGGTGATGAGGCTCTCACGGGGCGCTGCTCTGTGTGCAGCCGTCACTCGGCCCTGGGTGACAGCCCTGGGGCTGCTCTGTGTGCGGCCGTCACTCGGCCCTGGGTGACAGCCCTGGGGCTGCTCTGTGTGAAGCTGTCACTCGGCCCTGGGTGACAGCCCTGGGGCTTCTCTGTGTGCGGCTGTCACTCGGCCCTGGGTGACAGCCCTGGGTGACGACGGACGCTAAGCGACTCTGTGACTGGTAACGAACTAGCGATGGGCAGAGTGGCTCCGAGTGGGGCGGGAGGTCTGAGGGCGCCTGGGGCTGCAGGTGTCACCAGGCGGAGCAGATAGAACGTTCTAGAAGAGGAAAAACGCTCTGCTGAGGGGTCACCGCCCGGACCCCTGAAGGTGCGACGCTGAGGGACCTGTCGCCACTGGTCGCCGCGCGGCACCGCCTTCCCCACCGGGAACTGCAGATGACGGGGAGAAAGTGGGTGGCTGTGGGGAAGGTGGCAGGAGCCCTGTCACCACTGAAGCTATCAGGCTTGTCCTTTTTTAAACGGAAGCGCAGCCGCGTCGCCGCACGGTTCACCCGCGCGGTGACGGGCCCGTCGGGGCGCGCAGGGTCTGGGGTCCCCGCGACGACCCTGAGAGGGATCGGGGTCGGCGTCCGTCCCCCCCGGGCCCTCCCGGGGCGCGGTGGAGCCAGCACCGCCCCTGCGCCGCAGCGCCACCGACGCAGCCCTCCCCGGGGACCGCGAGGCTCACACGCCACGGCGCCCGCCAGCCGCCCGAGGCGACGCCGGGAGACGCCCGCCTCACGGTGCTGCGGCCCCGGGCGCGGGGCTCCGGACCCCCGCGGCGCCCTCCACCCCGAGATCCCGCCCCGCGGAGAGCCCCGACGGCGCGGGGAAGTCACCTGCGGCGCTCGCCGCGGACCGCGCCGCGGCCACCACCCTCAGCGCGCGCGCCATCTTGGGAAGCGTCCCGCCAGCCCCGCCGTGCGTCGCTGGGGGCGGGGCTTGGTCGGGGGGCGGAGCAACGTGGCCACGTGGGCGGGGCTGGGGGCGGGGCCAGTGTTGCCGCGTTACGGCGCGGCGGGGAAGGGGCGTGGCAAGACGCCGGGGCGGGGCCGTGGGGCTGGGGGCGGGGCCAGTGTTGCCGCGTCGCTGCGGGGAAGGGGCGTGGCAAGAAGCCGGGGCGGAGCCGTGAGGCTGGGGGCGGGCACTGTTGCCGCGTTACGTCGGGGGCGGGGTCGTGAGCGGGCCCTTTCGTCTATACATTGCACGTACGGAAGCCGCTCCGTACAGCTAAAGCGGACACGTAAAGGGAGGCCGCGTCACTGTCACCCACTGTGGGCCCTCAGGAATGCAAAACAACGTTGGAAGAGTGTTTGAAGGCGCTCGAGCTGACGGGAGGCCGCCGTGCGCCTGCGCAGAGGAGGTCCTCGCGCTGCCATTGGCTCCCGCGGGGGGCGGGCCCGGAACTCGGTGCCGCGGAACCTTCGCCTCCCGGCCGGCGGGCGCGCGGGGCGCGTCTTCGCGGCGCGGCTTCCGGGTCCGCTTCCGCGGCGTGCGGCGCAGTGTGCGTGCGGAGCGGCGGCGATCATGGCCCCGCGCGTCTGGCGCCGGCGGGCCCTGGAGCGGTGTCTGGGCGCCGTCCGCAAAGCCACCGGCCGGCCGGAGAGCTTCCTCACGTGAGTGCGCGGGGGCCGGGGCTCGGGGCCGGCCCGGGTCGCTGGTGCGCGCGGGGGGCGGGCCCCTGTCCCCTTCTGGACGAGGGGCAGGTGAAGGGAAGCGCCGATCTCTCTCCCGCAGAGTTCAGCTCGTTGACGCTGCTGTCGGAAGTTTACAAACGGTTCAAAGCTGTGCGGTGCGGTCTCCCGATCGCGCGCTGTCGAAATCATACTCAGCTCAGCTCTTAACGCCCAGAGGGCTTCTTTGCACGCAGCACTGTCTTGCATCTCTCTTCCCAGCACAAACACTGTGTATTTCGTTGACGGACTTAAAGTCCGATCTACGAAAATAGGGTTCTCGGATTGACAGTTCAGTCCCGACTTCTTCCTCCAGCGCTGGGCTCCTCTCTTGCCAAAGCAAGTGCTGACCGTTGCCTGATGGAATGAATAGAACGGTGCATGATATAGCAGTGTCGAGAACTTAAGGCTAAGATCCACGATTTAACTCCAGGCAAATAGATGTATAACGGTTTCCCTGCTTAGAGTCTGTATAGGAGATTGACATATCCTTAGCTGACGCTTATATTATATTATGCGGGCTGATCAGCAGCATTGTTGGCTCTTGGGAAACAGGATCTATACTTAAAATCGCCATTTGCTTTAGATTTGGCTTTGCACAGAGTTGGCTTTTTCTCCCTTGAAGTTCAGAGGCTGTAAAATCGTTACCCGGTATGATAAATCTCCTTTGACTTCCTCCCCTGCCCTCTCCATAGGGTTCAAGATGAACTCGCATCGGACTTCATTTCCTTAACGAAAGTACTTTACGATTTTAATAAAGTCCTAGAGGATGGCAGCGTCCGCGCGAGTCCCCTGCAGAAACTGGTGATCGACAAGTTCGACGATGAGCAGATTTGGCAGCAACTAGAATTGCAGAATGAGCCAGTTTTACAGTTCTTCGAGAAGGCCGTCAGCGACACCGTCGACGACGGGGACATCCGTCTTCTCCCCGAGGATGAAGAGCAGGAATGCGAGGAGGACGGCTCAGAGGAGGAGGCCGACGGCAGCCAGGAGGACCTAGAGCAAGATGAGGAGGAGGCGGCGTCCGGCCCGAGTGGCGATGACGCCAGAGGGGACCAGACGGCGGAACACGCCAACAGATCTGCAGTGAGGGCAAGCCCCGTTCTCAGTGACGAGGATTCCGACCTTGACTTCGATATCGCTAAACTAGAACAGCAGAGCAAAGCGCAAAACCAAGCGCCTAGGAGACCAAGAGCCAAGTCCATAGTTGATGATAAATTCTTCAAACTGTCCGAGATGGAGACGTTTTTAGAAACCATGGAAAAAGAGGAGGAACGAAAAGACGACACCGAGGAGGAGGACATTGATTTTTTTGAGGATGTTAGCTCTGGCGACGACGAGGGAGGACTGTTTGGAAGGGAGGAGCTTCAGGTAAAATTCTGGGAGCGGAACTAGTTTTGTTCTGTTGCTCAGGGAGAGGTTTCAAATGCCTCATAAAGTGAAATATGTAAATCCGTTGAAAAAAATCAGCTGGAAAAATTAAAGCAAGGCTGTCATTTCCTTATCATAAAACACTTGTAGCTTGAGAACCATGATCACGTGTTAGAGTCAGAATTTCCCCTCACACGTGTATTTTCAATAAGAAACAATAGTGACAGGAAGGCGCTTGTATGTTTGGGCAGGGGTATTTTGGAAATTCTGTCGTTAGAAGGTTTAGACTAAATAGTGTCCTCTCTTCTCAGTTATAAATTCATCCATACTTCCGTTCTGTGGGCTAGTTCTCTGGTTTTCTGGTAGTGATATAGTTGGCTAGTTTCCTTGTGTAATATACACACACATATAAGCATGATTTAGTGCATTTTTCTATCCTCCATGAAAAGTTTTAAAAAAGTCTTTTTGTTTTAGTCAGGTAAAAGTTCCAGAAATCTGCAATACAAAGATTTCTTTGACCCAGTTGAAAGTGACGACGACAAAGCAGGTGTCCGTGACGCTAAGCCGAGTTCAGACGAAGAGGGAGAAATTGCTGAAGAAGGAGAAGAAGGCGTTTCTGACACGTGAGTCTTTCGAATCGTCCTTTATGTGCTAGGCCCGGTCATATAGGTGTCCTTGTAGTTGTCAGATATATTTGTCCTAAGAAGTTAGGTTCCCTAAAATGACATCATAGGTTCTCTGAGATGACCTAGTCTTAAGATGGGAGAAGGTCTCAAAATTTAATTTAAAGGCTCGTAGAGACCACCCACTGATAACACCCCTGGCAGTAGTAATCAAACCTTTATCACAGGAAGCTTTGATTTGATTTTTTTTTCTGCCCATAAAAATACCCTATTGGTATATTTGGGGCTAGGTTTGTATTGATGAAGAATTTATCACCTAAATATCTGTCCCTTGTTCTTAGAAACTGAGTGGCGTTAGAAATTCTGAATACTTTTGTTATACAGAAGAAAGCTTTAATTACTAGACAGCCAGTTTGTTTTTCTCGTGAAAAGTGGTGTTCTTCCATTCCTAAGTGTGTTCGTGTCACAGGGAGGAAGGCAGCGACCTTGAACAGAGTGAAGACTGTGGACAGCGTAAAGAAACCGGGAAGAGAGTGACTTTCGCTTTGCCAGATGACGAAGAGCAGGAAGATACAGATGTCTTCACCGTCCAGAAAGATTCTGATGAAGTTAAATCCTCTTTCGAAAAAAGACAGGAAAAGGTACTAAATGGGCATTTAAGGAATTTTTGAGGTGGAGGGATGCCAACATCCAAAACAGCGCCGTGAAGAACAGTGCCGAGACCAGCTAAGGGGGCCTCGTGGTCTTGATTCAGGATTAGGAAATCTATTTGATTCTTGGGTGTAAGAGGTTACGGAGAAAAACCTTATGGTTGCCTCCATATGTATCAAAAAGGCGTTTGATGGAACTGAATGGTCATTCCTAAGTTTTTTCACCCCTAGTGAAATACAAATACATCTAGGCAAAAAGGTAGAATTTTAGAAACATCCCTTTAAAAAAAAATAAGACAAAACGTCGTCCACTCTCACCATCACCGCTGTTACTTACCATTCTCATTTAAACGCTAGCCAACGCGACTACGAAAGAAAAAGATAAAACCCGAAACGAACGCATTCGTGTTTGTGGAGGGTCCCAGGCAGACGAACTGAAAAGCTTCTGGGAAGAATAAGCGCGCTCAGGACGGGAGCAGAGGAGGCTGGCCCTTCACTCCCTTCCTGCCACGCAGAGCTTGCCGTGCGGAGCTAGAGGCCCGTCGAGTGGGGGGGGTGGAGCCGAACAGCGGCGCCCCCAGACACTAGTGTCACCAAAACCCTGCTCGATCGCAGAGGCTCTTGTAGTTCAAGTTGACAGTGGCTCGTGCACAGGTAGATCACTGATTACAGTAGAACCCAGAAATACACCTGACTGCTCTGGGGGGCTCTGGTGTGTTACAAACGCGGCATTTCCCGTCTTGGGGCAAAGAGGCCATCGCAGCTCCTCCCTCGCCTCAGGTGACAGGAAAGGCAGTCACTGCCGACACAATGAAAAGGTGGCATTAGTTGCTTTTACTCAACTCTCCGTTCTAATGTTGTTGCCTACACGCGTGATAACGTTTTGTCTCTCAGATGAACGAGAAAATTGCGTCTTTAGAAAAAGAGCTGTTGGAAAAAAAACCGTGGCAGCTTCAAGGGGAAGTGACAGCCCAGAAGCGACCGGAAAACAGCCTCCTGGAGGAGACACTGCACTTCGACCACGCCGTGCGCATGGGTGCGTGTGCCCAGGGCCCCCACCGTGCCCGCGACCCCTGCCTCGTCCTGCGGCTCCGGGCCCCAGACAGATGGGGGGGCATTTCTTTCCCCCCAGCTCTTTATTGTAACAACTTGCCAATATCAGAGTTGAAAAGTGTCACAGCGAGCATACGCGCGCCACTCATCGGGGCCACCACGGTTCCCGTCCGCCATGTTGGCACACGCGTGTGCCTATGTGTGCACGCCTCCTTCCCCGAATCGCTTCAAACGGAGCTGCCAACGTCATGACACTTGACGCCCAAGCACTTTTACGTGTCCCGTCCAGAAACTATGTAGCCAGCGCCATTCCCCCACCAGGAGTCGCCAGTTGGCTGCTGCCACCTCGTGCCCGGGTGTCTGCTGGGTCCGTTTACGGTGGCTGCTGTCACCGTCCGCCGCGCACACTGTGAAGTCCAGCCAGAGGCTCTGGGCACCGCATCCAGTTCTTTGCTGTGCCATTAAGTCAACATGCACGTCCCTTCGGCGCCCAAGAGGACGGGCGGGCGGGGGGCGTCCGGGGCGCATGTCCCTTTGGCGCTAGAGAGGACGGGCGGGCGGGGGGCGTCTGGGGTGCGCGTCCCTTCGGCGCCCGAGAGGACGGACGGGTGGGGGGCGTCCGGGGTGCACGTCCCTTCGGCGCCCAAGAGGACGGGCGGGCGGGGGGCGTCCGGGGTGCGTGTCCCTTCAGCGCTAGAGAGGACGGACGGGCGGGGGGCGTCTGGGGTGCGGGGTCACACATCGGCGTGCACCCCCGCGAGTGCTGCAGCACCGGGCCGGTTTGGACACAGACGGGTGACCCGCCCCCCACTGTGTGAGCTGGGAGGTGCGGGCTGGGGCCCGCGAATTCGCGTTTCTAGTGCTTTGCCGGCCTCACGCATGCGTGTCCCGTCCCCTCTAGCGCCTGTGATCACGGAGGAAACCACGCTCCAGCTCGAAGACATCATCAAGCAGCGGATAAGAGATCAGGTCGGTGGGAACGGGCTTTAATCAGAATCCACTGACGGTGTCACAAAGACTATGAGCCTGCTTTGCGGGTGGGAATAATACTGTTTCCTTAGAAACTCTGTATCAATTCTTCACGTAAAAGCCTTAAATTGATGCTACAAGGTATCCTCAGCTTTTGTCGTGAGCCTCTGTCCTTCACGTGTGCCCGTGAAGCCGGGTGTCGTGCCGAGGACAAAGGGGAGGCCGGAGCCATCGCCAGTGTCCCTCGCTCCTCGCTGGCCTGTCGGGGGGCGCGGGACGGAGCGGTTGGAGGATGGCAGGCGTGGTGACCGGGGTCTGACTCGACATGGTCACACGTGGGGCCCGTGGTCCAGGCGCAGTATCTGGTGTGGTAATCGAGGGTCGTTGTTATTTCAAATGCTAAAAACCTAGCAGAGAGTTTCTGTCTAAGAATTGGTTTTATTTCGTAAATGCAGACGCGACCTTGGGCGTGTGGTGCACAGCACGGGTTGGCTTTTCCACGGGTGTGATTTTGGTACAATTTGCGCCCTCAGTGGTGGGATTCCAGAGGGTTCTTCAGTGGGCCTAGGAAGCAGGGACAGGCTGTGTTCACCCGCGTTCGCCTGATTTCCGTTCCAGGCTTGGGACGACGTCGTCCGCAAGGAGAAACCCCGGGAGGAGGCCCACGAGTACAAAAAGCGGCTGACGCTGGACCACGAGAAGAGCAAGCTGAGCCTCGCCGAGATTTACGAGCAGGAGTACCTCAAACTCAGCCAGGTGGGGCGCCGCCGGGACGGCCGAAACGCACGCGACCCCGAAGGCCCGCTCTGGGGCCGCCGCGTCTCCGTGTGGGGACCAGCGGGGCTGCCGGGGTGCCACTGCAGTCAGCCACGGGTCGCCTGAACGGTCACAGCTAGTTGTTAGCTTCCCAGCAGTGATTATGGTGGTATAGCAATTTCAAAATCATTTCTCATCTGTCTTATAAGATCATCTGTGAATTCATTCAGACTCAGACTTCCAGGTCGCGTAGGTTTTCGTTGTTTGCATTTTTGTCTCTTTAGAGTCTTCAAAAATACCTCTGGTTAAATAGGACCAAGTCATCTCTAAAAATATTATATTCCCGATGTAGTCATTGTGGTCTATTCCTTTGCATCGGACCTGTTAGCAACGTGGTCAGACCGTGCTTGGGGGTGACCAGGCCGTTTTCCTGGGCAGAAGCCATTCGGGTCCCCCCACGGTTTCGTGCATTGGTGCCACTTGTGCAGCAGGAGTGAGCGTCACTCTGGACACTGCCGTGAGTTGAAGGTGTCGGAGGTCGCAGTGAAACCCTCTCTGGCACCTGCGACCCACGGTGGCAGTCGGGGGGACGTGGGCACGTCCCAGGTGCTCGTCGAGCGTCCCCTGGCTGCTCTGAGGAGCGTCGGTATGCACGGAAAGCCGTCGGTGACAGAGCGAAGTGCCACAGGTGGCGGGCTGCCTGCCCGCTCTGTCAGCGGGGGCTCGCTTTGTCCCTCGGGCGGCCGCAGCCAGGTCACAGGTGCGGGGCACGCACGCAGTGCGGGCTGGTTCCGGACCCGTCCGCGAGGGGTGAGTCTGGGGCGCCCAGCGTTGCCCCGTGTTTGGCGTCCACGCTCGAGGTCACGGGCAGGACGCCGGGGACAGCACGTGGGTGTCCGTGGCATGCGCGTTCAGGAGAAGGCCGTGTGCCACGCGTACGATGGCACAGGTGTTTGTACCTGGGATGAGTGAACCTAGTTGGAGGCAGTAACCAGTGCTTCGATGGGCCTAGAAGGGGCTCTGGTGACGGCCACTGGTGGCAGACCCGGCTTTGGGACCAGGCCAGTGCTGTTTCTGTCTGAACAGAAGAGCAGAGCGTCCACAACCAGGCTTGGCCTCAGAGCCAGCGTTTCGGGCGGGAGACAGGAAAGCTTTTTGTCATCAACGGCCGCTGACGGTTTCGATCCGATTTGATCAGAGGAACCTTTAAGGAGGTTCACGTCCCTGAAACAGACAAGGCCCCGAAATGCGGGCGGCCGTTGGGGTGATTTTACTGAGAATTCATCAGCGTTGACTTTGTTATCGGGGTGAGGTCAGGGGTGCGGAATTGGCCGTCTTCGAGTGATGGATTCGGGGGCATTTGGCACGCACAGTGTCCTGCAGCTGCTGCTGTCGCCTGAAGCCGACCCCCACCCCTCCAGCACCCCGGGCCCTGACGACCCCTGGGCTGGGGACAGCGGCCCGTGGCAGGAGGGGACTGAGGTGCAGGTTCCAACGTGGGCGGTGGCGGGCGGCGCTGGCGCCATCGCCGTCTCCCGGGGCCGCCCTCGCCGGCCGGCGCTCTGTCCCGGGACGGGGGTGCAGCTGCGCGGTCTGACGATGTCCAACTTCCCTCCTCAGCAAAAGGCCGAGGAGGAGGAGGACCCGGAGCACGCGGAGATCCAGAGGATGATGGACGCGCTCTTCCGGCGGCTGGACGCCCTCTCGCACTGCCACTTCACGCCCAGGCCGGTGCGTTGGCGCCCGCGGGGGCCCCGCCTCGGACGGCCCCAGGCTCCCCAGCCCGGTCTGGTCTCCCGCAGGCCCCCGCGCACCTGGCCCCCCGCGGCCTGGCCCAGCACCGCTTCCTGTCCTGCTCGTGCCGTCCCCCTCGCCCCTCGGGGTCTGCTGTGCTGGGACGGGACACGTGGACGGGCCCGGAGGTCAGAGGCCTGGCTGTGCCTCCTCGAACGGACTGAGCTCTTGTCACCCTCTGCTCGTGTTCCGTCGAGGTGTCATTGCCACGACAGGGACCAGAGTATTTAGTCACAGGCCTCCTGCAAGCTGGGACACGGTGGCATTTCTCGGTCCCCGTCGGCCGGCAGGTGTGCGGTGAGCCGGTCTCACTGAGGGGGGCCGCGGCCCCTTACGAGGCCCCGAGCTCTCCCTCCAGACGGCGCTGGCCCTCCGTCTTCTCCGTCCCTCTCTCCGGGACGGAGCTCGGCCCTGCGGACGGGGTGGTGGCCCGGGGGACAGACGTGGTCTCGTCCGCACGCGGACGTGTGCCTCTCACTCAGAACCCAGGGTCCTGTCGCGCTTACGGCGCGTGTGTGTCCCCCACGCAGATTCCGGGCACGCGTGGCCTGGGCGATGGGCGTGGACGGGGTCACGGGCTGGGGCCGGCGGAGGGTGCTGCCACCACGCCTGCCCCAGCCCGCGCCCCCCGTGGCCGTACCCCCATAACACACTTCAGAGATCGGCCTTCGGGGTTCCCGGTGCGAGGTCTGACGTCGGGCCCGCTCTGCTTCCTGCTCACTGTGGCGTCTCTCCCAGCCTGTCCCGGACATCCGAGTGGTGTCCAACCTGCCGGCCGTGACCATGGAGGAGGTGGCCCCCGTGAGCGCGAGCGACGCGGCGCTCCTGGCCCCAGAGGAGGTCAAGGTGAGGGCGCGCGGGGGGCCGCGGGGACGCCTGGCGTCTGCCTGCGTGTCCCCGCACGGCCGGGTCGCCGCTGGAGTCTGCCTCTGCGTGTAACGGGACTGATCGGTCCACGACGCTCAGATGCCAGCCCTCCCGGCTCAGCGGTGGCGGTGGCCACTGCGCAGGGCCGCCGCGGGGGCCGTGGGGAGGTGTCCGGTGTCAGGACGTCGCCGTGGTCCCGTCTGAACGCCAGCGGCGTCAGGTGTAGGCGTGAGGCTTAGCGCGCGCTGCACGTGTGGTTCACGCGCCCGCAGTCCTGTGCTGCCCGTGCACCCGCATCGCACCCGCGTGCCGCGGAGGGCGCCAGCGATGCGCAGGCCCCCGAGCGAAGGCTCCTGTCCCTTGTCTCGTGCTGAGCCGCAGCCACGCCCGCCCCTGCGGGGGACAGCCCTGGCGTCTGAGGCGACGAGAGGACGTCGATCCCGCTGGGGGGACCCCGTCCGTCCCTGGGAGCCCGGGCCGGTGCCCAGGAGCCCTGGGGGGCTCGCTCTCGGGGGGCCGGAGGGGGAGGGGACTTGCCACCTGTGGAGCGCGGCGGGCACCAGAGCATCCCGCGGCGCCTGCTCCGTCCGCGCCCTCGAGGCCGGAGCCGAGGGGCTGGTGGGCAGCGCGCGCTCGGCTAGAGACCCGCGGCCCGCAGCCCCGCGCTGCCCCAGCGGGCGGGCGGCCTGGGCTGACCGTCCGCGGGGGCCGTGTTTCAACAGGAGAAAACCAAGGCCGGAGACGTGAAAAGCGCAGCCGAGAAAACAGCCACGGACAGGAGGCGAGAGCGGCGGCGGCGGAAGCACCTGAAGCGCCTGCGGCTGCAGGCGAAGGCCAGGCGGGCGCGGGCCCTGGCGCCGGGCGGCGCGGCCGGGGCCGGGGCCGGGGCCGGGGCCGGGGCCGGGCGGCCCAGCCCCGCGGCCGCCTCGCAGCAGCTGGCGCGGCTGGCCAAGGCGGGCCGCGCCTCGCTCCTCAAGGTAGGGCCGCGAGGGGCGGCGGGGGCTCCGGGGACGGCAGGGCGGGGACCCCTTCCCCGCGGCCACCGTCTCCAGACCGGCCACCGTGTGCGCGTCCCCCCTGGAAGCGCGCCCCGTGCCTGAGCGTGTCCCGTCCGGTTGCAGGACGAGGGGAAGGACACGGCGTTGAAGTCGTCGCGAGCCTTCTTTTCTCAGCTGCAAGAGCGCGTGAAGATGCAGATCAGCGACGCCAAGACGACGGGGAGGAGGAGGAAGAAAAGGCAGGACCTGTCCGTGCACAAGTTAAAGCTGTGACCCACTGTGACCGTGAATAGTGACCCGTGAGCCCGCTCTGTCCTCGGCCTGTTTTGTAAATAAAAGTTTGAGGACTTTTTCTTGGCACGGGTGGCCGACACGTGAGGACTCCGCACGGTGACAAGACACGCTGCCAACTCCGGCTTCTGGTGGGCGTGAGGCAGGAGCAGCTCGCCAGGCCGCCGGCCGGGGGGCAGGGGCTGCCCGCAGGCTGAGGGGCAGGGGGCCGGCCACCCCCTGACCCCATCACTGCCAGCCGCCTGCCGTCTGCCGCAGACGCCCGCCGTCCGGGGCCTCGTGCACGTGCTCACACCCTCCCCGCGGACACGGCCCCCTGCCCCGAGCTGAGGCTCTCTCTGTACACGTGGTGCGGGGTGGGGACAGCCGGCAAGCGGGGCTGCCACGGCTGCTCGTGGCGTCCACCTCCCACCGGGGGTTCCCTGGACGGGTCTCAGGCCACCTTTGGTGGGGACGCCTGCAGCCTCGGGCGCGTGCCCTGCCACCCTCTGCACTGCTGCTGCCCCGCCTCCGGGTCCCTGCAGTGTCCAGCCTCCCCTCCCTCCCCTCCCTGCCGTCTGCTCGGACGTTAGCCGTCCCGGTGAGGGGCTTCCCTCCCACGCCCCCGCCCCCGCCATGCTGCTCCAAGGCACCCCCGTTTCCATGCTCCCCCTACTTCATGGTTTGCTTTTTCTCCGTCTTCCTCCGCCAGCGTGGGGAAGGCGGGGACCCCCGCCCCCCTCCTCATTCTGGTCGGAGCCCTGCCGTCAGCATCGGGGCACCCCCGAACCAGGCAGCGGTCAGGACGTGTGCGTGGGTGGCTCCCGCTGGGTGTCCTGGGGCCTGTGGCTTGTTGCTTCACGCCTTCCTCCGGCACGTACGTCTCTGGGGCAGTCACCCCGTGCAGGCCGAGGCCGGGGACGGCGCGCACGGGCCCCGGGCCGCTCGCGGGGACGCTGAAGGAGCTGGTCTCCGCGCGTGACAGCTGGCGGATGATGACCTTGCGGTGGCTTTCGGTTGTCAGGCATCGCCGCTGTCATAAGTTACCTCGCGTGCCCCCACAGACCCCTGAGAACAAAAGTCACGCACACCCCGAACTCGCCGCCCCCCGATCGCAGCAGCGCCCCAGTTCCCGCGGGTCTGCTTCCCGCTGCTTGTTACCTGTGGCCCATGACAGTGAAAATGCTACAGGAAACTCCACACGTAAACAACTCACGAGTTTCACTGCCTGCCGTCCTGTGTGGCGCGCTGGCGTCTTGCAGGGACAGGCCTAGGACCCGCTCAGGCCTGTCCCTGTGTGAATCAACGCCTCGTGCATGAGTCCACGGCGTGGACCACCCGCGGATGAGCCACTCGGCCCTCCCGGTTATCAGAGACCACTCTCGGAACTTAGTACCGGGATCGCTCCAATTCTGTTTTATTCTTGTAAACGGCACCGGATCACGGGGTGCGCGTTAGGAAAAACGCGCCGGTTTTATCCGCGGGCTCGGGCACCAGGGGGGCATGGACCACGTGGCCGCGGATAAGCGGGACCGCAGTACTTGAGCGCGTTTGTGCCCCTGATGTGAGTCACACCTGTATCAGGGCGGCCCAGCGCTGCCGCTGCTGCTGCGGGGAGGCCACGCGTGTCTCCCCGCCCCCCGCAGCTCCCCTGTGGCACTGACCGCGCCCCCAAACAGCCCCCCCCTCGCCGGCCGGGAAAGGGGCTCCCTCGGCGCGCACTTGCAGGCCGCACCCGCGCTCGGCTCCCACGGGTGCTGTGCCCCGCACCGCCCCGCCGCCCGGGAGCGAAGGGCGCCTGCGCGCGGGGTGCGGGGCGGGGCATCGATCGCTCGGGGCTCCACTCGCCGGGCCTGCGCGGGATCGGCGGGGCGCGCGGGGATCGGCTGGACGCGCCTGCGCGGGGCCTGGACCCGGGACGCGGGCGGCGGCGGCGGCGGCGGCGGCGGGAACGCGGCGCCAGGTGCGCACGCCAGGTGTGCGGACGCGGCCCCAGGGACGCGCTCGGGGACCGCGGCTGCGGCAGGGGCGCCAGGCGTGCACACAGGCGTGCAAGGCGTGCAATGCACAGACGCCCGCGGCTTGGGGGGCGCGGGTGACCCTGGGGTCGCGCGCACGGGCGCGTCTCCCCGCACGAGTGACCGGTGCGGTGGCCTGGTCTTCAGGAAGGTTCCGGGGTGGCCCCACTGTCCCTAAAGCGGTGACTTAGGTCGTGAGGGGAGGTCGCAGGAGCTGCCCCTAGAGGCCAGCGCTGTCGCGTGGTCGCCGCGGTGCCCGGAGCCCAGGCGCCCCCCAGCCCCCCACCCGGCCCAGGGCTGTCATCCCTGTCACCAGGGCAGCTGCCGCCCTCGCTCACCTGTCGCCTCGGTTCCGAAGTCGCGGACACGTTTTGATCCGCACGTGTCTTAATTCGCAGGCGCTGGGAGCCGGCTCACGCGTGCCATGCGGCCGGGCGGCCGCGCGCTGTGTCACCGCAAGTCACCGCCGCCCCCCGCCCCAGCGACAGCCTGAGACGCCCGCCCTCCCGACCCGCACGATGCCCGCGGGGACGTCGCCCGCCAGGAAAAGACCCCGCAGGAGCTTGTCCAGCAGCAAAACCCGCCAACCTGGCGCCGGGGGCGCCAGGCCCATCGTCCTGGCCTTCGGCCTCGCGCCCCCCGCGCGGCTCGCCTGCCCCGTCTGCGGCAGGCTGGTGCCGCGGTTCCAGCTGGACCGGCACCTGGACGACAGGTGCGCGGAGGGCGACAGGTGCGCGGAGGGCGACAGGTGCGCGGACCGTGACAGGTGCGCGGACCGTGACAGGTGCGCGGACGGCGACAGGTGCGCGGACCGTGACAGGTGCGTGGACGGTGACAGGTGCGCGGACCGTGACAGGTGCGCGGACGGCGACAGGTGCGCGGACGGCGACAGGTGCGCGGACGGAGCCGGCGCCGCCCGGGGACCCGGGCCCCCCCCCGCCGGGCGGGCTGTGACCGCAAAGAAGCGGCCGCGCCCCGGCGACCCGGCCCCCGCCGGCGGGGACGGGGACACCCGCACCAGCCGCTACTTTACGAGCCACGGCGACCTGCGGTGCCAGGCGCAGGGGCTGCAGACAGCGCGCCGCGTGGCCGTCGTGCCCCTGGGAAGCCTGTCGTCTAGACTGTCCCGGAGGAGACGCGCCGAGGCCACGCGGTCGGTGGCCGAGCCCGAGGACGTCGCCGGCCACCGTCAGCGCAGCCCCCCGGCCACCGTCGACGGCGGGCCGGACCGGGCGGCCGAGGACGGCGCCCTGAGCGGTTCCCAGAAGGAAAACCTGTTTGCCGGTGGGTCTCTTGGGGCGCAGAGGGGCCCCGAGCGCGCTGTGCGAGGCCCTGCGGTGACAGTGGTGACAGTGAGGGCAGCCGGAGGCCTGAAGGCGCCCCAGGGGCGAGCGAGAGCGGCCCTCAGCCCCACGGGCTCGGGGAGCGCCCCGGGGCCGCCCCCGCCGGGCCTGCGTCCTGGGCCGTCCCCGCCAAGCCTCTGTCCCGGGCCGTCCCCGCCGGGCCTGAGTCCTGGGCCCAGATTGCAAGTGGCTGCGGAGGACAGCCTGGTGGAGGAGGACGGCCCGGCGGAGGAGGACGGCCCGGCAGAGGAGGACGGCCCGGCGGAGGAGGACGGCCGGGAGGAGGACGGCCCGGCGGAGGAGGACGGCCGGGAGGAGGACGGCCGGGCGGAGGAGGACGGCCCGGCGGAGGAGGACGGCCCGGCGGAGGAGGACGGCGCTGCGGCGCAGGACAGCGGCGGAGGGGCCGGCCGTGACGCTGAAGGGGGCGAGGATGGGGAAGGTGACACGACTGTCCCCGCCCAGCCTGGAGCGCAGGCGTCGTCCGAGGGGGAGGCCGGACCCCGGAGTCGCAGCCCCGACGCCGCCCCCAGCAGCCGCTGCCCCGCGCTGGCCCCGGGACGTGACAGCGGCGAGAGGGTCGAGGTCGCGGGCGGAGCCCCTCCGGGGCCGGCGCCCCCCGGGCCCCCCTACTACCTCCGGGGCTTCCTGCTGGTGCTGGACGCCGTGTTCGGGGACGAGGACGACCGGCAGCTCTTCGACGAACAGGAGCGAGGGCTCGTGACGAAGTTTCATCAGCTCTCAGGTAGTGGGGCCTGTCCGCTTTCCGGCCGCGTGTCCCGTTTGCCCGACGCGATGGGCAGTGACCTGGCCGCGGGGGCCAGTCAGTGTGGCTCTGAGAACCCCTGGGGGGCAGAGCCTTCCTCGGGGTGCCTCTGGACAAGGGGATGCGGGCAAGAGGCGGGATTCGGTGCCTGGTGACACCACCATGTCATGCGGGTCCCCGCTGGGCGCCTCCCCCTCCCCCACATCATGCGGGTCCCCGCTGGGCGCCTCCCCCTCCCCCACATCATGCGGGTCCCCGCTGGGCGCCTCCCCCTCCCCCACATCATGCGGGTCCCCCCTGGGCGCCTGTGGAACCCCGTCTTTTCCCACGTGGGAACGCTGGGTGGGGGGCTCACTGACCCCCGGTGACGGGGAGCAGGTCTGACCCTGCAGGATCTTGACGCCGAGCGGGAGGTTTGCTTTAAACGCACACGCGGTGTCATCGCGGGCGTCCTTGTGTTGCTGGCGTGCGACTCACACGCGGCAGCCTCCACGCAGCTCCGTCTCCGCGCGTGCGCTCCTCCCAGGCACGGCTCGTGCGCGCAGTGGGCACGCGTCTTGGGCCAGATGCTGGTGGCATTCGCGGGTGCCCTCGTCGGAGCAGCGGGTGGCTCTGGGCGTCCAGCTGATGAAACACCGCCCGTCTCCCCAGCGCGGGCTCAAGTTCCTGCGTGTCATTCCCAGAGAATCGCTGACAGCCTGGGAAAGCAGCGACGGCTGACTGCTATGTTTTCATTTTTTAAAAAAAATGGAAAACAAAGATTGAATGTTTAAAAAGAGATCATGATACCAGCTTACAGTTGGCAGAGACTTCATGAGATGACCTGGGGACCTGAGACCCAACAGGTTCATCAGACAGCTCGGCTGAGGCCACCGGGAGAGGCATCGCTGAGATTACTGTCAGCCTAAAATAGAGTGATGTGTATTCAACTGACAGCAGAGCGCACGATGGCTGGGACGCTGGGTAGGAGCCGACAGTAGCTAGACAACGGGGAACCTCGTTCTTGGAAGTTTCAAAATAGTCGATAATTATGAGCAGCCGGGAACTTTTTTAGGGTTCACAGGCCAGTCCGGCTTTGGGAGATGGCGTTTTTTTAACCTCCCTCTACCCCCTCTTTTCTCTCTTTCTCTCTCTCTCTCTCTCTCTCTCTCTCTCTCTCTCTCTCTCTCTCTCTCTTTCTCTCTCTCTCTCTCCCTCTCTCCCTCTCTCTTTATTTGAAGTAAAGGAGAAAATCAAGTCTCAGAAGGTTCAGTGACTTCCATACAACTCGGAAGTGGCGACCGTGGCCCAGGGTTTTCCATTCTGGGTGTGACCCTGTCCTTTGGTGACAGCTACACGCCACAGATGACATCCCTGTGGGGGTTTTTCTCTTTGCAATAAACGACATCCTCCAGGGAAGACAAGGGTGTTCTTGAAAGCTCAGTTGTGTGTTTCTGCGAGAGTATGTTTTAGTCGCCTTGATTTGAGAGAAGAAAGGACATTTCTGTGTTGTTTTGAGAAGAGAGAATATTTTTTAAATTTTTCTTGATTGCAGATAATGCTCAGAAGTTATACGTGAGACTCTTCCAACGGAAATTCAGCTGGATTAAGCTGAGTAAACTAGACTATGAGGACATCGCCGCCGACCTGGCGCCCGCCGTCGCCGAGCTGAGGGACGCAGGGTTCCTGCAGACGGGTACGAGCTGGCGGGAGGAGCGTGAGAATGAGGTTTCTGCAGGACGCTGGTGATGCCGGCCCGGTGCCACCTCCCGGCTGGGGCCTGCAGGACGCTGGGGACACAGGCCCGGTGCCACCTCCCAACGGGCCTGCAGGACACCGGTGACACAGGTCCAGTGCCACCTCCAGGCTGGCGCCTGAGAGAGAGCTGTCGCGTCTTTATTTTTAAGTTGAGTTTTTAATCTTCTTAGGCCAGTGAATTAATTATTTCTGTGACGCTGAAGCCACCGTTAGCCTGGGTTAGGGCCACCGTAAAGCTCATCTTCCGCCCAGGTGCACACACACTGAGCGGGCTCAGCTCCGAGGCCGACGGCCTGGGGACCGTGGGTGGACGGGGCTGTCGGGGCAGCACCTGCGTGAGGACACACCTGCGTGAGGACGCACCTGCGTGAGGACGCACCTGCGTGGAGCCCAGCCCTGCGGGCGGAGCTTGCGCGTAAGGCGCCTGGTGGCTGTGCGTCTCGGGTCCACGTTGTGACACTTGAGACCGAAAGAGGCAAACCGAGCCACAGCAGAAGGTCACAGGCGTCCGCCCCGTTGCGGGGAGGCCCACACAGGGGTTTATGTCCCAAAGCGCGAAGCCACCAAGGCCAGTGGCGTCTCCTCACGGGGTTCTGATTTTCCTGCACTTTTTCGTGAGATGTCCCGTTACCTCCTTCCTGAGCTCTCTCTCTTCTCTCTGATTTTTAATAGTCATTCTGCAAACCACGGTTTCCGTGGTGGGAGTTCATTTCGCTCGCATCTAACTGAGCTTCCTCCTTCTCAAAGTAGATAATGCTGGAACACGGTGAGCGTGTTTAAAAGGACTTGGGATGTTTTTTAACCGTTCCAGAGTCCGAGCTGCACGAGCTCCCCGAGGTGCTGGACCTGCTTTCGGCTCCCGAGCTCAGGGCCCTGGGCAGGACGCTCCACGTGGCGGGGCCCGGCGGCCAGAGGCAGCAGCTGGCGGGCGCCTTGCTCCGGCTGGCCAGGCAGCGCTCGGTCTGCCCGCGGGGCCAGGGCCAGCCCCGAGTCGGCAGCGTGATTTTGAAAAGGTTGGTGGGACGTTGGTTTTGCACCCCGATTTAACTGCTCGTCTCCTTGTGGGTGCCGTGACTGGATTCCTTCTCGGTGTAGTGTTCCTAATTCTTATAAGACCGTGCTAATTTCTAGGACCGAGAAAAATCAAATTTTTATTCCAGGGAACTTTTTATTGACGCAACTCTTCTTGAGTTTAAACCTAAAACTTGACCAACATCGGGGCGGTTTTATTTGCCTTTGGGAGACGGTTTGGAGCTAAAATCGCATTTAATCCTCACCGTGTCCCCAAGTGAGGCCGTGACCCCCGGAGAGGTCGTGAGAACCTCAGTGTCCCTTAGCCGAAGGCGACCGGGCTCGAGCGTGACTGTAGCGTCTAAACTCCGATGTCCCCAATGCCGAAAAGCCGGAACCCGTGTCCGCAGGGCCAAGGACGTGGCGGGCCCGGCGCTGAGGCTGCGCGGCGGCCCGCGGGCCGCGTTCTCCCGTGCCCTGCTGCTCTTCGCCCCGGCCGAGGCCCCGGAGGAGGACGGCGGCCGGGACGCCCTGGCGGCCGTGCTGCTGGCCGGCCTGGGCCGCGTGGCCTTCCCTCGGTACACCGTGCACCGGGCCGCCCGCATCTTCCAGGACCGGGACGACCTGCTCAGGTGAGGCCGCGGGTTCCGGGGCGCCCCTCGGGGTGCCCGCGTCTCTGAGGCGATGGGGGGGACACGCGAGGTTTCCCGTGGCTGCGGTTCCCAAGCCGCTTCGCAGGAAGCGTTGTCACCTGTGTCGCCGGCGTGGACAAGGCGCAAGGCGCGGCCCTTCCCGGTGACGCGCCAGGTCACGCCCGTGCCAGCCCGTGCACTCACCCGGGCATGCGCACGGCACACGTTGGCACCCGTGTGCAAATCGTGGGCTCACGATTTCGTGAACGTTTGCTCTGACGGGCACAAGTAGGTTTTGGTAGAAAATGGGAAAGAAATCCTTGCGTTTCGTAAATCCTCCTTTTATACGAAAAATTCATTCGGCTTTCCCCAAACGTCACTTCTGATTCTGACGTCAGGTTTGGGACTCAGCTTTAACAGGCGTGGAGTCTGATGCCTGTGCCGGGGCCAGCCGGCTACGATCAGACAGTTCCCGAGACGGGGAGTGAGGATTGAGAAAATAAAGAGAAAAGAGAGAGAGAGAGACACAGAGAGAGAGAGAGACAAAAGAGATAGAGTCGGGAGGGCTAACAGTGAATACTGCGCCGCGAGTTTATTCCGAATAGTATATTTATATTCTAGGATGTGAATAAGAAGCGACACCCACAGATATGCAAACAATTTCAGTAACCAGCTTATCCATTAAGCCAATCTTCTGCCTTCAATAATGAGCTTATCCATTAAGCCAATCTTCCTCCTTCTGTAACGAGCTTATCCATTAAAGAGCCCACCTGCCCTGCAAACTTCTAGCTTGCGGGCAACTTGAACCCTATCTGTAGGGCATTCAGCAAGAATGGCTCCCCACATGCCTGGTTTGGGGACAGGTGTGTGGGTGCTGCTAGGTGCGTGCTCTCGCAAGTGAGCCCTGGACTCGTGCAAAGCCACGTTGCTGCGAACCGACCTCTGCCCCCTCTGCCCAGCTGTGAGGGGGGTCGGCCTCCAGTTTGTATTAATTAGTAGAATCTTCTAGTAGTTCCTCTGATCTGGCTTTTAGTTTAGTCTCACGTGCTTTGACGCGTTTGCTTTCTGGGGTGTCACGCTTTTCTCTCCTGGGACCGTCCGTCCTGGGCAGCCCAGTTCCGGTCTCTGCCCTGACGGGCCGTGAACCGCTCTCTGCCTCAGTGTCTCCATCTGAGCAGACTTTCCACACAGCGCTCGCTCACGTCTGAACGCTGGGCGGCGTGCGTGTCCCCGCAGGTACGCAGAGGCCACCCGCGCGCTGAGTGACGTCTGTGCCGCCATGGCCGGCGGGCAGTGGCGGGAAGCCCGTGAGCTCTGTGAGGGCGCCTGCAGGGATTGGAGTGGGCTGCAAGGCCACCCGGCGCTGAGGTGAGGCGTCGCGCAGGCCCCGTCGCAGTCCGCGTGCCGACCGACAGGCTGTTGCCACCGCTTCGGCGGTGACCCTGGGGGCCACGGCCCGCAGTCCCACGGCCAGACCCGCCGTGGAGGGGGGCCGCGCGCTCGCGTCGCGGGTCAGGGTGCCGTGAAGTCGGAGGAAGCGTCTGGAAGTTCGATGGGAGTTGACGCAGCTCGGATCCCGTGCCACGCACCTCCAGGCGCACGCGCCCGGGCGTGGGGCAGGCCCCCGGGGGTGCGGGCTCCCCTGAGGGTGGGCGGCGGAGTGTCGTGTCGGTGCGGGGACAGAGGGGACCGACGCGGCTGGCGTGGGCGACGTGTCCCCTAGGTGGACGTTCTGCACTCACCGGTTACCACAGAGTTCAAGGACACGGCGCGTGAACCTGCGGGGGTTCTGTCCCGTGGACGTTAAGCTTACTCTGTGTCAACAGACTCTGTCTTCGTTGTCACACGGTGGTGAGAACAGTGGGCAGTGTCACATGGCTCAAAAAGCCATCAGGACGTATAAAGTTCACGCGGCAGCAACATGGGCGGAGACGCCGGCCCTGCACCTGCCCGTTCGCCCGGGCTGCGTGGAGGGCCCCGTGGGGAGCCCCGAGGGGGGGGAATCGTGAAGGCCTCGCCCTGGGGACAGAGTAGCCGGTGCTGTGGAGGCTTCTTAGGGTTGAGGTGAACGTGGCAGCTTCTCTCAGACCGAGCAGGAGAACGACAGTTAAAACGTATCGGTCAGTGACTCGCCACAGAGTCGGGTGGCCGCAGCGGGGGCGGGCAGGCCGCGTCCGCCCGAGGCCAGCAGTCCCTGTCCTGGTCTGGGTCGCAGCCACGTGACACGGGTGGCCGGGAGCTGAGACGCTGGCCGGCCGTGCCGGTCCCTCCGCGCTACCCAGCGGCCGGGGACGGCGGGCGCCCGGATGCCGTGGCGGGGACTCGCCCACACGGATGGCACCTGGCGCCTGGCGCGGCCGGGCCGCAGGCCGGGGGCGGCCTGGGGTGCGCGTGGCCGGCCCCCGACGTGCCGCCCTGCGCCCCCAGACACCACGCGGCCCTGCCGGTGTTCTTGCGACGCTTCACGGCGGGCTGGGTCTACACGCAGGTGGCGTCGCGGGCCGTGGACGTCCTGCAGCGGCTGCACGCGTACGAGGTGAGCGCACGAGGCCCGTGGCGTGGGCAAAGCCCTGCGTGGCCCTCTCTGGCCAGCGGGTGGGCAGAGGGTGCGGCCGTGTCCGTGGCTGGCCGGGCCCAGGCCGAGGGGGCGGGACGCCGCGGGGGGCTCGGCCGCGGGGATACCCAGAGCGGAGGTGGACGCCTCCCGCCGGCCCGCGAGCCTGATGCGCGCCCGCGGTGGCTGCGGCAGGAGGCCGTGCGGCAGCTGCGAGACCTCCTGTCCCAGAGCGTGTACTGCCCGGACAGCAGGGGCCGATGGTGGGACCGGCTGGCCCTCAACCTGCACCAGCACCTGAGGCGCCCCGAGCAGGTAGGTGCGCGCGCGGGCGCTGGCGGCCGCCCCCAGCTGGCCCGCGCCCACGTCCGCGTGAACCCGGGCACGGCTGCCACGAACGCCTCGGCTCCCAGGGCGGCCCCCTTTCTAACGCC
Source organism: Macroglossus sobrinus (assembly GCA_004027375.1). Lineage (NCBI taxonomy): Eukaryota > Metazoa > Chordata > Mammalia > Chiroptera > Pteropodidae > Macroglossus > Macroglossus sobrinus. The sequence continues at coordinate 78,783 of PVKZ01004340.1, forward strand.
CCGTCTGTGTCCTTCCCGCCCCCCGAGAAGTGACGGGGGCGTGACGCAGCCAGTGAAGACAGGTGGCCGCCCCCCCCCCCCGCCAGGGCCCCGACCCACGGTCCTCCCCGTCGGGGCGAGTCTGCACCCGCCCTGGGGGTCCTGCCCCGACGTGGTCCTGGTCCTGGCCCTGCGCTGCAGACGCTTGCTCTGTACCCGGGGGAGGGCGGGGGGTGGGTCTCCTTCCGAACGTCCCCAGTGCTGTCCCCGGCCCCTCCGGCCAGGGCGCAGGGTCGTCCCCGGCTTCCCCGGTGTGTGCGGCGGCCGAGACGTCTGCGCGCGACCGGCCAGGCCCGTCGGGTGGCGGCTGCTGGGGACCAGACAGTTCCAGCTGGGGCTCAGGGTCCGTCTGTCCTTGAAGGGCCATGCGTCATCCTGGGGTGCCACTCAGTGCAGTCCTGCCGGGCAGTCTGGGGAGCTGACTGCGGGGCGTCCTGCCCCGCGGACTGGGGGGGCCCCGGGGTCCCCCTGGGCCCTGACGGGCCCCCGTTCCCTGCTAGGCGGCCAGGTGCATCGCGGAAGGGCTGGCCGACCCGGAGGTGCGCACGGGACACCGCCTGGCGCTGTGCCAGAGGGCCGAGCGTCTGAGAGGGGCCCCAGGCTGCCGCAGCCTCGCGCACCTCCTGCGCCAGCTGCCGGCCGTGGCCGAGGACGACGTGAAGCACGTGAGTGTCGCCTGGCGGGCGCGGGCGCGGCCTCAGACACGTCCTGTGCTTGTCTCTCCCGGGTGGAAGACGCCGACGCCCGCGAGGGACAGTGGGACGCTTGCGGGGGACAGAGGGGTACAGAGGGACACCCGCGGGGGACACAGGGATGTTCGTGGGGGACAGAGGGACGCTCGTGGGGACAGAAGGACGTTTGCGGGGGACAGAGGGTTACAGAGGGACACCCGCGGGGGACACAGGGATGTTCGTGGGGGACAGAGGGATGTTCGTGGGGGACAGAGGGACACCTGCAAGGGACAATGGGACTCTCGTGGGGGACAGAGGGACAGGGCTCCTGCCACCGGCCAGCTGGCTTTCTGTAGAACTCCGCGTCAGAAGCGCACCGCCTGTGCCCGGTCCTCCTGCGTGTTCAGGACACCCGGGGACAGCTCTGGGGGCCGCGTGCTCCCCGGGGGCCGAGGCGGAGACCGTCTGGGCCCCGGGCGGGGCCCACGGCTGGCGCCGCGCTGAGCACGGGGACACCAGGGGCGGGTGTCCTCGGACGGCAGGGGCGGGCCTGCACGCCGGTCGCCGACGGGGCTTCTCTCGCCGCCCCCGGCCCAGGTGACCATCTCGGGCCGGCTGTGCCCGCAGCTCGGGACGGGCAAGTCCGTGTTTGTGATGGACGCCGAGGGGCCCGCCCCGGCCGCCGCCCTGTGCTCCGTGGAAGAGCTGGCCCTGGACCACTACCGGCGCTGCGGCTTCGACCAAGGTGCCCACACGCGCGTCCCCCCCCGCCCGGCCCGCGGCCCCCGGGGCGGCCGAGAGCTGTCCCCGCCTGACCCCGCGTCACGCACCCCGCGCCCCGCGCAGGCATCCACGGGGAGGGCTCCACCTTCGCCACGCTGTGCGGCCTCCTGCTCTGGGACGTCATCTTCATGGGCGGGGTGCCCGACGCCTTCAGAAACGCCTACCAGGTACGCCCCGGGCGGGCCGACGCCGCCGGACACGGCCACCGCGGCCGCCGGGCACCGTGCTGGCCCCCGGGGCGAGGTTCCCGACCGCGAGTGCCGTGCGTGGCACCTGGGCCCCGCGTGCGGCTGGCTCGCCGCCCGCTCCCACAGCGGGGCGGTCCCCGCGCCCACCGGGAACGTCCCCCGAGAGCCCTTCTCGCGCACGGCTACGCTGAAGACCCAGCGTGATGAGGTCGCTGAGATGCTTTCAGAGCCTTCTGAGGAAAAGGCTGGGGGGGCCCCGGGGGCTCGGCTGGCGTCCGCACGTCCCGGGCATCGCGGGGTTTCGTGCCTCGGTCCCCGCCGGGCGAGCCTGAGGTGCCGCCCCGCCCGCAGACGCTGCCCCTGGACTTCTGCACGGACAGCTTCTTCGCCAGCAGGCGGCCGGCCCTCGAGGCTCGACTGCAGCTGATCGAGCACGCCCCGGCCGAGCGCCTGCGGGCCTGGGTGGCCGCCACGTGGCAGGCCCAGCAAGGCCGGGCGGCCGCCGTGGTCAGCTGGGAGCGCTTCGCGTCTCTGCAGCAGGCGCAGGTGAAAACTGAGCGCCACACGCCTGTCTGTCTGTGTGTGCATGTGTGTGTGTGCGTATGTGTGCGCTGCACATGTGTTACACAGGTCTGTGTACATGCATGCACACCTGTGTACACACATGTGCTCACACATGTATTTGAGCATTGTGTGTGCCTCTACATATACACGCAATGCATGTGTACATGCATGCATGGTGTGAGAAGCATGTGTGTGCATGCATATATGTGCATGCATGTGTGCTGTGCGTGCACTCACATGTGGCATTTGAGCATTATGTGCATGTATCCACATACATGTGCATGCATGGTGTTGAGAAGCATGTGCATATGTGTGTGTGCATGTGTGTGCTGTGTACATGTGCTCACACATATTTGTGCATGTGCCCATGTGTATGCTTCTGCATGTGTGTGTGCACGTGCATGCATGTGTGTGTGCTGCACGTGTGTCACGTATCTGTGTGCATGCATGCACACCTGTGTACACATGTGTACACACATACACGTGCTCACACATGTGGTATTTGAGCATTGTGTGCCTCTACGTGTATGCACACATGCATGTGTGCATGCATGCATGGCACGAGGAGTGCATGTGTGTGCATATATGTGCATCCACATGCATGTGTGTACTGTGTGTGCATATATGTGCATCCACATGCATGTGTGTACTGTGTGCATGCACTCACATGTGGCATTTGAACATTGTGTGCATGTATCCACATGCATGTGCACATGTGCATGCATGGTGTTGCGAAGCGTGTGCATATGTGTGCGTGTGTGCATCTGTGCATGTGTGTGCTGTGTACATGTGCTCACACGTATTTGTGCATGTGCCCATGTGTATATTCCTGCATGTGTGCATGCACGTGTGTGGGTGTGTGTGCATATGTGTGCACGCATGTGCATGCACGTCTGCTTGTGTGCGTGCACGTCTGCTTGTGTGCATGCACATTTTAACAACCCGGCCCAGACGCCAGTTATGGGGGGGCACACGTCAGGGCACACGACAAGCCCCCACTGGGCCTCCCCCTCCTCAGCTGGCAGCGCCCCTTTGCCTGAGCCATGGCCTCACGGGGAGGACGCCGTCCCTGTCCCCGTGGCTTCTGTGGCCGTCGCTGTCGCATCCCTGGGGGCTTCCTCCTAGTGCCCTCTGCCCCGGCGGCCCCAGGGTCTTCCTGGCCTCTCGCCAGGGGCGCTGCAGCCCCCGGGGCCCTGGCGCCGGGTGTCCCAGGCCCCCCTCTGCCGGGGCCACCCCGTTCTCCCTGCAGTGGCCCCGGGGGGCTGGCCAGCCACCGCCTGTTCCCTGCGCAGGACCTCGCCGTCTGCCTGGGGGGCCGCGTCCTGGGCGGCGTGTGCCGGCGCCTGGTCGTGGATTTCCGCCACTGCCGCGGGGGCCTCCCGGACCTGGCCGTGTGGAGCTCGGGGGAGCGTCGCTGCAAGGTCAGTGAGCGGGTGGGGCGCCCCCTCTGCGCCCTGCTCAGCCGCCCCGGGGGCCACAGCCGGGGCCCCTCCTGCCCCTCCTCCTCGTGACACAGAGGGGGACACTCTGTTTCACGTGTATTTGCTTCATGTGTGCGAGGCCAGCGCCGCAGCTGAGCTGGGCACCTACACGGTGGGATGGGGACAGGGACGGGGACACGCCTGTCGCCCGTCTGACAGCCGGTCCCCGAACCTCTCCCGCAGCTGGTGGAGGTGAAGGGCCCCGGGGACCGGCTGTCCCCCAAGCAGATGACCTGGCTGCGCGAGCTGCAGCGGCTCGGGGCGGACGTCGAGGTCTGCCACGTGGCCGCGGTGGGTGCCCGGGGCAGAGGCCCGGACTAGGCGGCTGCTGGGCCCGCGTCGCACACGCATCTGGGAGTCTCGAGCATCACGTTTTATTTAATTTGCACTTTGTTCTCGTCACTAATAAACCTGGAAGTAAACTCGCTATTGGCGCAAAGACACTTGTTTCCACACAGCAGGGCGCGGACTTTTCCAAGGCTGGTGACCTCGGTGGCCGCCGGGGACTGGGTGCCTCGATCAGACGTACAGAAAAAGCCGGAGAAAACCCCGACGAGATGGTTCGCAGCGTTTGTAAAAGTAGCACATCAGAAACATGCGTGAATTTGGTTTTCTCTGCTGCTTTACACACGTGGCTGTTCACACTCTCGTTTCACGCTGTGTCTGAGGGGGGCGCACACAGCGACACCCTGACTTCCATAGGAATGCAAAACCACGTGTCCGTGGAGTCCCGTGACTTCTGACGCCACCTGCCAGTGTGTGCCCAGCCGGGTACGGTCACTGCGGGAACGCCGTCTCTCGGGGGGCGAGGCAGTGAGCCTGTCCGTCCTCGGGGCCACCCCGAGCGACGGGGACAGTGCACACGACACGGGGCTGCTGGTCACCGCCGCTGGAAGGCGTGGGGGGGGGCCTGGGGGTGAGGGCTGGGGTCCCCGTCCCCGGGGAAGAGTCACTCCCAGGCGCGGCCCCGGCCGTGGGACCACTCTGTGACAGCGCCCTCCCTGCTGGCGACATGCCGAGGACCCACGTTACACGTGACATCGTGACGTAACGACTATCCAGCAAAAACCCATTTTACTGCATCTGATCATCCATCATACAGAAATAGGCACATTTTCTCCTTTAAAACAATATTAAAAGTACCTAATTGTTTCTTAAGTTGCAAATGGAAAAAGTTACTAAAGAGCTTGAAATACATGGGAGGGGAGAAAGTTCCAGAGAAATAAACACTCGCGCCCCCCTCGCCCCCCAGTAACAAATCGAGAATCGTTTGTAATAGAAAGGCAGCTTCGTGACAACGGGAGAAATACCACACGTCCGGTGGCAGGCTGCGCTGTGGCGTTTCGGGGGGCCTGACACTGGTTTCTGATCCGGGACCATGAAATATTTGAGGGTGACACTGACATTTTTTTAGCAACTGAAAAGGGCCCTTATTTTCTTGGCAACAAGTTGGCAAAAACACTGGGTTTATCCACAAGATGAGTCTCTAGACAGGGCCCCCGACGCCCAGGCGGGGACCCGGGCCGCCCAGCCGTCCGCCTCAGGTCGCCGGCGTTAGATTGTCATAGGAGCCCCGGTCCCTGGGGCCACGAAGGCTGGGGACCGGCTCTAAGACGCTGTGCGAGGACTTCCTGTTCCTCTGAATCCACACGTCATCGATTGTTCGAAGGCACAAAGTTTAAATAGAGCTATTCATTATACATAAAACTTTTTTAAAATCTGCTTTAGAAAAGGACATTAATGAGACACTTCACTATAAAAATGTTGAAAAGCTTAACGTGGCAGTTTAAGAACCTAAATGGCCAAATGTGAGAACGGGACCTTTCACAGGGACTGGGTGGGGGCGGGGAGGAGTTTTGGGGGGACAGGGCTAACGACTCCGCCGTAAAGGTCAACCTTTGACCCCGTGGCTTTGGTGCAGGGCACGATGGGTGACAAGGGCGTTCCAGACCAAGGACACGCCTGTCTGCTGGTGGCCTCCTCGAGCTGAGTCGGGGTGACTTCTGCTGCTGGCACCGTGGTCTCTGGGAGGAGGGGCTTCCGTGCAGGTGACACGGCTCACGACCCGTCAGGTGGTCCCCGGGGGCCGTGCCAGCCAGGTCCCCTCACGGGACGCGCTGGGGGAGCCCTGCTTCTGCGCGTGGCCACCGCCAGCCCAGTGCCCTCCGGGGCTGACGCACCAAGGCGCAGACACGTGGCTCTGGGGACTCGGCACGCGTGTGCGGCTGAGCGTGCAAGGCCTGGTTCTCGCACGCGGTGGCACTCTACCTAACTTTAAAAACAAGCTACATTTTACTGTTATTCGCACGTTAACATTAACATCAAAGGCACTTGTGGGTTCACCGTGCTCCCGATGGCCAACGCTCTCCAAGTCACAGAGCACGTCGTTTCTGCGCGAGTCCCGGGAAGCTGAGAGCAAACGCGTGAGTGTGCGACACAGTGAGCGACCTGTGGTCCCAAAGCACGTGGCCCAGCACAGCCTCCGGGGCGGCAACACCGAGGCCTCGGGGCAGACGACAGGAACGGGAGTGGGGGGGACGTCCGCCCACAAACCACCGCCGCTGAGCGGGGCCGGACACGACAGGGAGAGGACACGGACACAGGACGCGTGCCCGTCCGCTCACGACGCCGTGAAGGACGCAGACGTCAGCGTTAGTGGACGTTAGTGCAAATCTCCGCGGTCACCCGCACGTGTGACGCCGCCGCCCGCGCCCGGAGGCGGACCCCGGCCGCTCAGTCCTCGCCGGCCAGCGTCTCCGTGGACAGCCAGATCTTGGCCCCGCTCAGGAACTTGCTGAGCGGCGTCCCCGAGATGTGGCGCCTGCACAGGTTGCCGACGGGGGAGAAGGGGAAGGAGGACGAGAGCCAGTCCGGGGTGGCCGCGGCGTCCGGCGGGCCGCCGGCCGGGAGGCACGTGCGGCCCGGGGCCGGCCCGGCCCGCTGCTGCCCCAGCGCCCTGCGCAGCGCGTCCACCTCGTCGGCCAGCAGCGACAGCCGGTGCGAGGCGGTGGCGGGGCCGCCGTGGCGGATCTGGGCCTCGGGCACCCAGCGCAGGTAGCAGAGTTTCCACAGCTTGACGTGGGCGCCCGACAGGCGGGGCAGGAGCACGCCGTGCGGGTCCAGCGGCCGCGCCGACCACGCCGGGAGCTGCTGCTCGGCGCCGGGGCCGCAGGCCTGGGGCGCGGTGTCCGGCCGGTCCCCGGCGGCCAGCGAGTTTCTCCGCGGGAGCGCGTCCGGGCCGCGGGCGAGCCCGTTCTCCAGGGCGGCGGGCGGGCCCCTGAGCGTGGAGCTGTAGGTCTTCTGCGGGGGAGAAGGGGGGCGTTGCCGCCTGGGCCGTCCCTGCCCGGGGACGGGGTGTGGGGGGCGTGTGGGGGGTGCAGCAAGCAAGGCTGAGTGGCCACAGGGGGGGTGCCCGCCCCAGAGCGCTTCGCTCCTCCCCACCGCGCGTCCCGCGGGGCCTGGACTGTGCCCGGCCTGTGCCCGGCCGTGCCCCTGGCCGCCCACGGTGGCGGGGGCCACACACCGGCTCCTTGACTGGCCTGGGTGCGAATTTCTAAGGTTTCTGGGGAGAGAAAACCCAGGCCCGGCCGACTCTGGAGAGAGCAGGCAGCCGGGGGGCTCCGGGCGGCCGCCTGGGCGCAGACGCTGCCCGGAGCTCCGTGGGCCTTGGGCACCGGGCAGGAGGGCGGGCGCAGCCGCTCCCGCCCCCCCACGCAGGGACCCCGAGCCCCGCGTGGCAGAGTCGCAGGGACGCGCCCTGAGTGGCTCTGCCCGGCCGGGGGTGGCCGGCCGCAGGGGGCGCGCTCACCTTGGCGCGCTTGAAGGCCCTCGGGGCGCGCGCGTGCACGCGGGGCGCGCTCCTCCCCGCGTAGGCCGGGCTGCGCAACAGCGCGCGCTCCCGCGCCGCGAACTGCAGGGACCAGTCCCAGACCGAGGGGAACGCCAGGCCCTTCTCGTCGCCCAGAGGGATGTTCCTGCTCATGGCAAACTCCTGCGAAAGGGAACAGTGGACGGGGCGTGAGACGGCGCCACGGCGAAGGTGCCCTGGGGACCCCAGAACCGGCTGGGGCCCGGAACCACAGCCACGGCCTCCTCCCCACCCTCCTCGGAGCGAGGTCCTGCCCGGCACGACAGCCGGGACCAGAGCGTCCCCCCCAGTGCCGCTGCGTTTCATCCCCGACACCCACAGTCCGGCCCCTCGTCGCTCGGGGTGACCAGTGCGACCCTTCAGCGTTCACAAGGAAGCGGAACAGGGACCCCGGAGTCACCGTCCTCGCACGGGACCTCCCCCCCTCCCCGGACGCCCGTTCGACGTGGAGAATCCACCCGTCAGCCTGAGCCGGTCCCCGAGCCGGTCGCCACGACGGCGGCAGGCGCTCACCGTGCTCTGGCGCACGCGCTGGTGCGGGCAGTTGAACAGGAAGGTGCCGAAGAGCGGGACGCGCGTGCTGTCGCCCAGCACGGCCAGGTAGGCCTCGGAGAACTCGAAGGCGGCGGGGAACTGCTCCAGCAGCTGCCACGTGGCGTCCAGGAACAGCAGGAACAGCGGGGACTGCGGACACAGC
>PVKZ01004341.1:0-87042 GCA_004027375.1 Macroglossus sobrinus
GGGGGGTTCGGGCAGCAGGGGATAAATCCGGCAGCAGAAGAGGAAGTCGGGCAGCACAGGGGGGTTTCAGCAGCGACGGGGTGTGGGCGGTGTGTGTGGGGCATTGGTGGCCCCCCCCACAGCGGCGGGGGTTGGGCAACAAAGGGGAGTTGGGGCAGCACTGGGAGGGACCCAGCAGCGGGAGGGGATAAGTGAACAGAGGCCTCACGAGGAGGGGCGGGGCTCCCGCGGCAGCGCGGGTCTACGCCCAGGAGCCGTTTTCCGGCCCGCCCGCCCGGCCGGCCCCGCCGCCCCGAGCCGAGCAGCCCGCTGGGATCACCGGGAGCCCGCCGCCCCAGCGCCCGTCCCCGAACCGGCGTAGAGGACGAGGGGGCCGCGGCAGACCGACGGCAGTGGCACCCGCACCGCCCCACCGCCACTGCCCATGCCCGCGCTCACCGCCTCCGCCGCCGCCGCCGATCCCCGCGGGCCGGGGGCGGGGCCAGACCATCGGCACCGCCCAGCTCCGTCCCCGCCTCAGACCAATGGGAAACGTGCTACCTAGTGAAGGCCCCGCCTTTTCCGCCCGGCCGCGCGGGGTGTTGGCTGATTGACAGGTGAGTGCACGGCGGGCGGGAGCAGATCGAGGGACAGGCGCGGGGCGGGCAGGCGCAGACCGAGTGACGGGCGCGGGGCGGGCGCGAGCGTGTGCGGGGCTTTGTCCCAACGCTCCTTTAAACTCGCCTGCGGTGCCGGCCGCTGGCGCCTCGGTGGGACCCGCGCGGCTTGGCGCGGACCCTGCTGGAAACTTCGAGAACTTTCCAGAGCTTTCCAGACTTTTCCAGAACCTTCGAGTTGCTGAACCACTTCCGCTGAAGCAATTCGAGTGCAGGGCGCCCTCACACGGTCACCAAAGAGGGTCGTGCATTTGCAAATAACCCGCGAACTTTGTTTAGTCTCTGGGGAAGTGGGGACCCCACGGGCAAGCCAGGAAGGCGCTAGGTGGTACAGTCAGAGGGGCCCCTCCCCCCCGTATAATATCATCATTCACATTTGAATAGTGTGTATAATGTCGAGGCATAGTCACTGTGCAACGTGACTGTCATCCCCGTTGTCCGTGGTGATGCGTGCCAGGACCCCAGTGAAGCCTGAAAGCACTGCTGTACCCCACGTTCTCCTCGCCCATAGTACACCCCAAACCAGGCGGGGGTGAGGGACACCACCAAAAATCCTCGTGTCACTTTCGATTCTGCTGTCAGACTTTTGCACCACAGTGTCCATCCGCAGTTGGTACCGAATGGGGCCGAAGTGTTGCCACCCCAACACTGCCTTTTGTAACATCGATTTGAAACCATTTGCTTAGAAATGAGACACCCAAGAGTCCGTAGGAAACTTGGTTTATTTAGGCCGCAGCGGCCTGGTTTGCCCTGAGCCTGGTGGGCAGGAGGGCGGCAAGCCAGAGTCTCAGGAAGCACGGCTTCCTCCCCCACAGACTACCTGGGACTCCCACACCTACCGCCTGACATCTGAGATCCCACCTCGCCTCCCTTCTCCAAAATGTCACATAGACCTGACATCACCTAGCCGTCCTCGGAATCTCCATGCTTATGTGAATCCCACCCACGTTTTAAACTTTGACTTTCTCCTGCTTATCTGTCTTGTTAATTTGATTATTAGCCCGGCCAGAAGAACTGACATGATAGGGAGGGAAAACACTATTTCTTTTTATCACCCACGGGTTGGTGAGCCAGCCCCAAGAAACTCGAAAACCTGCATGCAGGTGAGGACGTGGAAATACTGGTGCCAATCGCGGTTGGTGGAGTCCAGTTGTGGACCCGAAAGACCGAGTATGTTTCTTGACAAAAACCCTTGCATGAGTGAGCCCGGGCTGGTCCAAAGCGGCGTTATTCTAAGGCCCCCCTGGAAAGGCAGGAAGGAGTGGTCCCTTGCAGCGGCGAGGACAACAGCCAAGCCTGTCACAGCAGGACCCATCCATGCCTCTCCCGTGGGTGGTTAGAAGGCCTGCCTGTGAGTGTCCCTCTCAGCACCAGGTGTCGCTGGGGCTCGGAGGGCATAGTGGGGAGCAGGTGCTGTGAGGTGTATGGCAGATCCGAGCACTCAGGCTGGTCCTGCCCCTTGGGTGTGTCGTCTGTGACTCAGTTTCCCCACCGTGAATTGGGGAGACATGCTATCTGCAGTGCATGGAACCCAGGCAGGGTCCTGGGTTGACGAGTGAGTGACAAGTTTATGGTGAGTGGACAGGTACTTCCCCATGGGGCTGCCAGGGGACTGTGCCACGAAGCCCTGCGCAGACTAGAGCAGAGCTCCAGGTCCTTGGGAGCCCAGCCAGCGGCTCATCAAATGGAGGGAAGGCTGGCACTGTGACTGGAGGCCAAGGACAAACCCCCCACATCTAAATTGCTCTTACCGAGACCTCAGGTGCCACCAGCACACCTCGCATCGGCCAGTTCCGGTCTGGTCCCCCACCTTCTCTCAGCATCTGGGATGGGTGGGCCAGGCAGAACCCTCAGGGGCCCTGAGTGCTCACTCCTCTCCCCTGGGTGGGGGTAAACCTGTGATGTGAGGGGTATGGCACCCCTGATTCTGTGATATCACATGATAGAGGCGAAGGAATTTTTCCAGCGGAATTAATATCCCTAATGAGTTGAGCTTTAGTTCATCAAGAGGGAAATGCCCCTGGGTGGGCCTGGCCTAGTCAGGGGAGCCCTGGAGAAGAGAGGCTGGGGTCCCTCTGAGGTCGCGGAGGCTCTCCTTTGGGCCGTGGAGAAGCAGGACACTACGGGTCACACAGCTGCCAGGAAGGGGATTCAGCCAACAGCCTGGGAGCCCTGGAGTGGCCCAGCCTCGGAGGCAACACAGCCTACTGCCACAGAGGCCTGGGCAGCAGCCCAAGCCCCACAGAAAATGAACATGTGGGGGTCCCTCTGTCCCCCGTGGTAGGATCACACACTTCTTCCTCGCCTCCCCCCACTTCCGTTTTGTGCTCTGCCCACCACCTTGCTCTCCCACGGCCCGTCTCAAGTTCTAGCTCCTCATGGGACCGTCGCTCTGAGCCTACGGTTGGCTGGCACCTAAACTGTGGTGGGCCCGGCCTTGTTCCCTTCTGTCTGGTGCTCTCCCCTCCAGGGGCAACATGGCAGCCTCACTTCCTGCCCCACTCAAGGCAGATGTGGCTGGGCACTTGCGTGGGGAACTGTGAGGTGAGCAGTGTCGTGGCCAGTGTGCACCTGCCCTTGTCTCCTTTCTGTCCCACTCAGGTGACAGCTCTGCTCCTGGTGCTGCCCTAGCCACCAGTTAGTGAGGAGGGTGATGCCACAGAGCTGGGCCCAGCAACTGCAGGGGACACTGGCCTGTGAGGTCCCTGTGGAGGCTGTCACGAAGCACTGTAAGCTGGTGGCTTCAAACGACAGTTGCTTTACAATCTCATGGTTCCGAAGACATCCAAGATCAAGGTGTTGTCAGGGCTGGTACTCCCAGCAGCTCTGGCCGTCTTTGGTACGTGGGTGCAGCCCTCCCCTCTGCTTCCGTGTGTATGTGGCCTCCCTTGTTTTCTGTGTCTGTATCCCTGCTCTCCTTGTGGGGACTCCCATCATTAAATCGAGGTCACTCTACTCCAGAGGACCTCATCTCCACTGATGATGTCGCAAAGACCCTGTTTCTGAATAAAGCCTGATTCTGAGGTCCTGGATCTGGATGGACACGAATTCGGGGGACACTTTCCAACTCGATCCATCAGGGATGTGAGATGGGGGGGCCCTGGTGCTGGGTGACACGGGCCGGCGCAGTGCTCGTTACTGCCACTTCGCCTTGGAGAGTCAAGCCAATTCCCACCGGAAGGCAGTGACCCGTCCACACGCTTGTCCTTCCCCAGACACTGACCTCCTGCCGATGAGGGATTGCATGCCACTCATACTGCAGCACGGGACAGGGGAAACAAATTTGCTAGCTGGCACTAGAAACTCATTTAGAGACGCAACTGGGCTCGTTCAGGAAAATATCTTAATTAGCATGAGGGGATGGTATGGGGACCAGGATGAAATGGCTCACAGAGAGAGACACCACAGCTCTCTGCATGATGGCATAGCTGCTGTGTGGGATGGCAGGGACAGATGGCAGGGGAGCCACAAGACAGGGACACACATGCCGTGAGACAAAGACGAACATGTGGGCACAAGGACCTCCTTTCTGTCCCCCAGGGGGACAGGGACCTCCAACATCCTGGTCGGGATCCCCGTGCTGTGAAGCAGGCTCGGCCAGACCCTCTCTGAGACGGACCCACTAAGCTCAAGCTGAGAACATGTGCCCCAGCCAGCACCCTGGTAGTGCTTGTCAGGGAGATGAAAAGCAACCCAGTTATCAGAAACCACCTGCAACACACAAGAAACCAAGGAAACCAAGCTACCAGCTAAAACGGCAAAACCCTACTGAGTCCAGGTCACCAGGGGACCAGGGCGGAGACTTGGCCCAGCCACAACCTTGTGCTGATTTTGGCAGCTGGGGACAAGCAGGCAGCCTGGGTTCTGTCACGTTCCTTAGCTTTGCTTGGTTATTTGGAAGCATAGGGTTTGGGGGTGTTTTTAATACCAAAAAAGTAAAAAAAAATTGAAAAGCATCTACCTAACCCTTCCCGATCTGGCACTGCCTTCCTCTAGTCCCCAGGGGTCACCTAGGGCCACCAGACTTTGCAGCACAAGTCGTGACTCCTGTGGCTTCCCTGCTGCCAGCTACCCTTGGAGCCCAGGCTCCCAGCTTGGCCCTCAGGGCTCATTGGTGGCTCCACTGGCGGGCACAAGCCTGCACTGATTCCATTCTGTCACCGACCAGCTTTAATGCCTCAAGCAGAGTCTCTCCCCCTCAGCACTGGGGACACTAGGGCTGAGTCACTCTCTGGAGGGCCATCTGTGTGTGTGTGGGGGGGGGGTGGTGAGCAGCATCCTTGGCCCTCCCACTTGATGTCAGGTGCACCCCAGAGTGACAACCACAGATGTTCCCAGACATGATCCAGTGTCCCTGGGGACAGCTTTGCCGAGGGTGAGGTCCACAGCCTCACCCCTGGCAATACATTAAATGCATTCTGGCCATAGTGCCTGGAGGTGGCCGAAACTGGGTCAGCTGGCTTCCTGGGACATGTCCTCCACCCGTTCATCTGAACTTGTCTTCAGGTGGGTCACAGCAGGGGGAGGGGTCAGCCTGGGGGCCCTCCTTCTCTTTCTCCCACCACTGGCCTGCCTAGCCTTTCCCCCTGCACCAAATCCTGGCCTCAGGAATCGGATTCTGGCAAAGAGCTTGGCTTTCCTCTTCACCCGAAACCTTCCTTCCTGAGAACCAGCCACATGCCTGGGTGACCAGCCACACGCCTCAGTGACCAGTCGTTTGTTTTCGGCATGTCCGAGGTCATTCCCCTGGGGCTCACGACTTGGTGCCGTCCACTAGAGCTGTCCTGGCCTGGGACAGACACTCAGACGAGACGCCAAGAGGGAGATGGCTGGGGGCGCCGAGCGTCCACACAGACCACAGGCTGCCTTGGCATGACTACAGTGGCTGAGTGCCACAGATGCATCTTCTCCCGGCTCTGTGGCTGGAAGCCAGAACTCGGCGTGTCACAAGGTGACTGAACCTGGGTTGGCTGGTTCCCAGGATGTCCTCAGGACGAGCTCCAGCACCCACACCTTCCCTCTGGAGGCTCTGAGGTCCTTCCCACCTCGTCCAGCAGTTCATGGCTCCAGCATCCCTTGGGCTGCGACCCCATTACACCGGTGTCGGACTTTGCCCTCACACAGCCTTCTCTCTGTGTATCTGCATCCAAACTTTTCTCTTTTTATAGGGTCACCAGTCATTGTATTAGGGCCCCCAATCCATTATATGACCTCATCTTAGCCACATACATCGACAGAGACCCTATGCCCAAATGCAGTGATATTCCTGGGTTCCTGGGGGCTAGGACTTCAGCCTAACTTTTTGGGAAAGCATCTCCTCCTCACGAAATCCAAGTCCGAGGTCATTCGCAGCAGCCTCATAAGTGTTTCCCACCTAAAATGCGGGACTAAATGAATACAATTATGTGCAGATTATCAGGTACACATTAGATACATAATGAACGCAAATTCCCTATAAATTATTAGATATGTAGTAGATGCAAATTAGATACATTAACGACATAATTAATAATTTAGCACCTCCCAACTGTTGTGTTCTGAAAACAATGTTTGTCACATCCATAAAATTCACAGGTAAGCGGTGACCCTGTTTATTAGCTAGGTTTATAGGACGATTTCTACGGAGACCGAGCGTGGGGATATGTGAGTGTAGCCTGGGGGCCTAGCACTGATTCACAGTGTTGCCTTCTGCGTCCAGCTCCTGTCACGGAGTGCTGGGTGTTCACGGTCTGTCCACATTGTGGTGAATATCAGAGCCTTGCCCCTCTCATGGCTGAGTGATACCACGTGTGGGTGGCAGGAGAGATAATGGCCCCAGGATAGGCGCTCGTCCCAGCCCCTGGGCCCGTGAGTGTGCAGATCCCTTCTTTGTGATTGAGTTGGGGATCTTGAGATGGTGAAGGCACTGTGTGCCCTGAGTAGGCTCTGAAATGCCATTGCGAGAAGGTCCGTGTATAGGGAGGTGGGGAGGTCAGACACCCACAAAAGAAGAGTAGCCATGTGAAAGGCACAGACTGTGGTGACAGGGCCACAAGCCCAGGGGTGCTCAGAGACCCCTGGAAGAGGCGGGAAGGAACCTCCCTCGTGCCCTCTAGCGGGCCTGTGGCCCCAGGCACCTTGACCTTGGAGGCATCTGTTCTATAGAACCAGGAGAGAATAGGTTTATGTCAAACAAGACAGTTTGTGGTCACCTGTTTCAGCAGCAGCTACGGCTGACTTGTGTCCCTGTGAGAATCCATATGTCGGAGTCTCAACCCCGGGACCTCAGAATGTGGTCGTCCTTTGATGTAGCATCGTTAAAGGGCTGATGAAGGTAAAATGAGGTCACGACGACACAGGGAGGAGAAGTGCTCACCTGCTAAGAAGGGACCAGCCCCCCACCCTGCCCGCCATGACCTCCAACCAAGCCTCCCCACCAGGAGGGTAACTCTGCCGTGTCAGCTGCTGGAGTGGGGCGCTTTGTCATGGAGGCCTGAGCAGACTGGTGCGGTGACCTTAGGTGACGAATACTTTCTTTTTGTTTACTCAGAGTCCTCGTTCCCGGTCAGGTCTCCAGAGAACATGCCCTGGCTTCTCAGGGACGAGAGCACACGGACCGGCCCTGGAGCCTGCCGTCTGCCAGGCGCATGGGGGCTGAGGCAGCATGGGGCACTGTGGGGATGGTCTGCGGGTCCCTAAGAAGTTAAATGAGAGTCATTGTCCGACCCAGCAACAACACAGCTGGGAGCCCAGGGGCACCGAGAGCTGGGCGTAAACAGACCCACCCCCCACCCTGCACACAGCCACAAGACGTGCTGTGGCTAGAAGGTGAACATGAGCCCAGCGTCCACAACAGATGATGGACACAGTGAGTGAGGTCCCTCCGGACAGCCCTGAGTCGTACTGACACCTGCTGCAGTGGCAATGGACCCGGAGGACACAAACCAGACACAGAAGGATACATCCTATGTGACCCCACTCATGGGAGGTCCCCAAAGGAGTCAGATTCAGAGACAGGAAGTGGATGGTGGAGCCAGGGGCTGGGGAGGGGAGGGGAGAAGAGTGAGTGTGTAACAGAGACAGAGTGTCAGCGTGGGATGATGAGAAAGTCCTGGAGGTGGACGCTGGGGACAGCTGCACATCCTGTGAATGTGACTAAGGCCGCCAAGTTGGACACTTAAGAATGTTTAAAAAATGGTAAATTTGATGTTAGGCATATTTACCACATTAAAAAATAATTTTTTAATGGCATTCATATAAGCAAGCATTTCCCACACTTCACAGGATGTTTCCTTACGTGTTTGCTGCTGTGATCAGAATAGTGACAGACACCTGCCAGGAACATGACCCCCACAGACACACACAGTTGTTCCCCCATCCTTGAGCAACCCCCACAACCGGGAAAGGGCGGTGCTGGTGTCTCTCCAACAGAGTGTCAGGGATTAGGCCCCTTTGAGCTTCCATTCTGTTTGCCTTTGATTTTTTCCAGAGAGACTTTCATTTTAACTGTGAGGCATCACAGGGCATGCTGCACAGGGTTATCTGCATTTCAAAAAGGCGTCTGAATGAGAGTTTGTTTTCTTCCTCTTTTCTGCCTCCTTTTTCTTCTCCAGGATGTGGGGAATCTACTACTGTCTTTTATTTGTTTTCTTCAAGGTCTTCTATCATATTATCTCGCATTGTTCCCAGGCAAGACTTTCCTCTTTGTCTGAAACTCTTACACAGGATACAGCTGCCAATCCCTACCCAGTCCCCAGTGTCCCACCTGACACCGAGGCCCCAAATTCTCAAAGTTCCCCCAGGACGCACGGGGCGCAAACAGGATTCTGCCTCATTTTGTCCCCAGAAGTTGGGTGCCCACTGCACAGCCCTGAAGCCAGCTTCTCCCTGAGGCTGGACCTGCTGGGATTCAACTGTCTACCACCTCCTCCTCCACCCCAGGCAGGCAGGTGGGTGTCCCCAATCAGCAGTTTGAATTTAAAGTGGGTTCCAAGGAAGCTTGTTTATTTCTGTCTCATTCTCACAGAGGGGCAGTTTTTAAAAACGGTGGCAAAATACACGGGCTGTGAAAGTGAACTTCCGAACCATTTTTGGGTCCATGTCGCTGCCCGTCCACCTCGGAGTCTTCCCATCTCTCCAGACACCTTCCTGGACACAGGCATTTTAGTGAGCCGGACCGTTCCATCTGTGTCCTTCCACTTCTGCCATTGGGCTCAGTGGCCCCCACATAGGTCTAGTCACGAAACGGAAACAGTGCCCACTTTGGGCGACTCCCGTTCTGTGTTCGCCACAGTGGCCGGGCGAGCTCACAACAGGAGCCACAGTGCGAGGACCGGACGTGTTCACACAGCTGTTTCGTGGAGTCCACGCCAGCGTGACGAGAGCTGGGGACACAGCCGAGCTCGCCAGATGACGACGAGCAGGCCAGGAAGCGAAACGCACCATCTCCCGGAGTTTGTATTTCCCGCCATGCAGCCCCTTGTCCTCGCTAGAGGATGGGGCACAGAGCCCTGCCTGGCTGCGGGGCCCCAAAGGTCACTGCGGACTTGCGTGCACCCTTTCTTGGGTGCAGTATAACTGCAAACATATCTTTAAACACCCCCTTTGGCTTGGTCGTGTAGGAGCCCCAGACGCCTGCTTTCAACAGCATCGTACGCTGTGCATCAGAATGTGGGGGACAGAGGTAAATAGAAGGAAAAACAATCAAAACAAACTTTCTTTGGGCAAAACGTATATTTGCTGTAGCCCTAAATCTCGGAGGTGCTGATGCTGGTCCCTGGCTCTGATCTGCGTTGTCCCTGGGGTGCTCACAGCAGGGAGTGGCTCCCAAGTCCCTTGGGAGGAAAGGAGGACCAGGTGAGTGGGGGGCTCCTAGTGGTGGCGCTGGCTTCTGTAACTCAGCCGCAGGGGCAGTTACTGCATGAAATCAAATGGCACGAAAGCAGACAGATGCATGCACGTGAAACCGGTCAGGTCTGAAGAGGCTCAGGGTATACCATGCCGGTGTCCCACCCTTGGTACTCCAGTATCTAGGGACTCCTGTCTCCAGGCACTCCAGTACTTAGATACTCTTGTAACCGGGCACTCTGATATCTAGGACCTCTAATACTCTAGAATCTAGGTGTTCTGATATCTAGATGCTCTGATATCCAGATACTCTAGTATCAAAGTATTCTAGTATATAGGTACTCCAGCATGTAGACACTCTAGAATCTAGGTGTTCTGATATCTAGGTACTTTAGTATCTAAGTGTTCTAGTATATAGGTACTCCAGTATGTAGGCACTCTATAATATAGGTGTTCTGATATCTAGATGCTCTGATATCTACGTACTCTATTATCCAGGCCCGCTGTATCTAAGTACTCGAGTATGTGGGTACTCTAGTATCTAGGTGCTCTGGTATCCAGGTACTCTAGTATCTAGATACTCTGATACTTAGGCCCTCTAACATCTAGGCACTATGATATCTAGATGCTTTGATATCTAGGTACTCTAATATCTAGGTACTCTAGTATGTGAGTACTCTGACACCTGAATATTCTGATATCTGGGTACTCTAGAATCTAGGCACTCTCATACTCTGGAATCTGGGTATTCCAGTACTCAGGTTCTCTGATATCTAGGCACTGTAGTATCTAGGTACTCTAGTATCCAGGTACTTGAGCATGTAGGTGCTCTAGAATCTCAGCCCTCTGGCATATAGGTACTCTGATACCTGGGTACTCTAGTACCCATGTACTGCTATGTCTTACTGCTCCGTTTACAAGATATAAACTTGGGTGCCTTTCTTATCTAATTTCAAAATAGAACAGTTAAATGTACAATCACACACAAAAAAGAAGGTGCTCTAGAAATCTGTCATCCTTCGAGCTGGCAGGGCTGTGGCCTGAATGGAGGTGAGTGGTACCCACGTCACTACACAAGGAGGAAGCCTGGCCGCTGTGCCCGGGGCAGTTGGGAGCGAGTGAGGCTGCAGGAACACAGGTAGGCCCTTCCCCACTGGGGAGGGGCCCTATTCCCGGATGTTGTGTCCCCCACACACCCCACTCGGTCAGGACAAATTCTCGCTTGTCTGGGAGACTTGGGGGCGGCCTAAGAGCAGCCCCAACGACCCCCCAAGGGCCCTCTGGATTTCGCCGTTCCCCGGATACACAGTGACAAGCTCTGGGAGACTTGGTCTGTGGGTGTATACCGAGGGCTGCAGCTTGCCGGGGACAGAGGCCCTGTGACCTGGTCAAAGGACTCACCACACACCGTGTTTGTGCAAACCCATCACCAGGACAGGGATAGATGCCCGTGCCACTGTCAGAATGAAGGAGTGTGTTGCTCTTCCTCTGGGCGCCCGGAGACTCCAGAAAGGCTGGACTCAGAGGCCGGGGACCCCAGGCTGAGGGGGTTGCAGCCACTGTGCCTTTAAGGGAGGAGTCACCATTGGGTCCCATGCTCCCCCCCACCACCCCCGTGCTTATTTGGGGGTCCCAGGAATTACAAAGCGGTGGGTGGCCAGGGTACAGGCAGCGGCTCCGGGCTGCTCAGACATGAGAGGCCTTGGTCCCCAGGCCGTGCCGCAGGACGCGCCTTCCAAGCTCACAGTCCTTTCTAGTTCCTAACTGAAGCAAAAAGTCTGACACAAAGACACCAGAGGACAGGGTGAGGATCCGAATGACCTTGACAAGTTAGCTGGGGGTCATGTTGGTGGCGGGACCCAGTGCACAGAGCAAGCGGGCTCAGGGCTTGAAGCGTGACCCCCACTCAGACAGTGGAATCCCAGCCCCCGGGGGCCTCAGAACGTGACCTGGTTTGGGAACAGTGCTGTCACTTTAGATGAGAGGATACGGGAGCAGGGTGGCCTCTAACCCACTGAGTTGGTGTCCTTACTAGAAAGGAGATGCACAGACACGCACATGAGAAAATTCTCCCTGCAGGGCAGGGGCCCCCACCTCCAACACTGAGGGGGACAATTGGATACTGTGGGGGGTGTTGAGCAGCATCCCTGGTCCCACCAACTTGATGGCAGGCGCACCCCCAGTGTGACAACCACAGATGATCCCAGACGCCGTCCATTGTCCCCTGGGGGCAGAGTCACTCCAGTGAGGAGGCACTGCTGTGTGCGAATCTCTTCTTGTGCTGTCTCAGCTGATGTGCTATCATTTTGAGATAAAAACAACATACGATTTCTTTTAAAGCAATCCCAGAGAGAAGCCTCCAGCTACTAAAACATGTATTTCCTTCTGAAACCCAAGGAAGGGCAGACTTTTTAAATACGAATGACCAAAACACCTGCACATATACTATTAAACCCCAAAATGTTACGTTTTGTTTTCACATTCTGGGAGCGGTGGTTTTCTTTCATTTTTTTTTTTTTCATCAGAGGATGATTCCCTTTGCTTACAGTTTAAAAGCAGACAGGGTAGATGTTTCATGTAGGATGACAGAGTACGTGGTACCTTTTTGTTTTTAAAGGTCGTAAAATATGAGCGAAACGCACAGAACTCCAAAGCTAAAAACTTTTCACAAACGGAAGGGAAAATATAGAGACAGAAAATATATGAGAGGTGTGGATGGGCCTGAGACCCTCAGGACCTAGGCCCAGGACAGTGGGACCATTACCCCGAGTTCACGGAGGACCCCATGGAAATGGGGAGGGGGAGCAGGACACCCCCTTAACCCCCTGCCCCCATCTGACCATGAGAAACACACCAGACAAACCCCAAAGGGACGCGTCCTACCAAACTCCTGACCCTTCTTCCTGGGGTTGTTCAGGGCACATGGGAGACACTGTCACAGCCCGGGGACCCCAGGAAACCTGCCACCTGTCTGTCATGTCTCATCCTGGGGCAGAGAAGGATGCGGGGAGGGGGCGGGGGGGACGGAGCATCCTGAATGAAGCACGTACATCCATTAATAACAACGTATTGATGCAGCATGTGACTTGTGACAATATAGTAATGCTAGATGGCAGTGGCAGGGGGCTGGGAACTCTGCCAGGGTCATAATTTCACTGTCAACCTAACACCGCTCTAAAGAGTGACAGAAAAGTGCATTCGGCTCTAAGAAACAGTCCTGGAGCTGTGAGGACGGGGGCCGACGCAAACACGTGGTAGGAGTGAGGGTAAAGGCTCAGGGCTGTGCCAGCCACTGTGTGTCTGGCCTCGGCATGTCTGGCTGCCCTCAGCCACCAGTGCCGGGGCCAAGGGGGACTCGATGGCAGAGCGCCCGCGGGGGAGGCTGGGGTCCTCCATGTAGGGAGCCGTCAGGGCAGTGTGTGGCACTTCTGGGGACAGCGGCCTCTGTTTGTGTCTTTGTGACATTAAAACAATGATGAAGTGCCACGAACCCAGCCCCTTGAACAACAGAGATGTCATCTCTCCTGGCCTCCGGTGGCATTCGCGTCTTTGACAACGTTAGCTCGTAGACACATCACCCTGTCTCTGCCTTGGCCATCGCGTGGCCTCTCAGCCATCATGTGTCTGAGTCCAAGGGTCCTCTCCTCATGAGGAAATGAGCCACCCAACGGCCAGCCTCACGTTGACTTGCTTATCTGAGCGGAACCGTGCCTCGAAAGTGACACATCTTATGTCATAGGTATTTTACCAATTTTTTTTTTTTAATTAATAATGTGACATCCCAGAAACCACTGCATTGTGCGTTCTAGATAGCGGAGTTGTGCAGCATGTGAATTACAGCTCAAAAAAGCTGTTTTGAATTGTAAAAACACCTTTTGCGATGGGGTCTCAGTTTTTTAAATCACATGTTTTATTTTAGAAAAGCATACAAATTACGTACGTGTGTATATCGTATGCACATGTATGTATGGGCACCATTAGTTTAGTGAGTATTTTCCACTCTTTTTTTCTGGGTTTTGTTCTCTCGAGAAACATCTATCACTTAAAAACTTAGTAATTAAAAAAAAAACACTTTATATCACACCTGAAACTAAAATCATATCATGTGCCAACAGCAATGGGAAGTTTTATAATTATGAAAAATAAATAAAAAATAAGTGAGAAGTGCTTTGTGGGGCCTATGTACATCTTTATCTTCCTTTCCAAACCCATCACCTCAAACTAATGGTGAAAAAAAAAAAAACAGAACAGGAAAACCCCAACAGGGGGACTTTCTACAAAAATTCCCAACCAATCCCCCTCAAAACTGCCCAGATCATGAGAACCAAGGCAAATCTGAGAAAGTGCCACAGCCCCAGGGGCCAAAGGAGACGTGAGGCCTTCATATCACGTGGGGACAAGGCAGGGAAGCCCACTGGGGGTGAAGCTGTAACTTTGGCAGTGCCCCGAGGAGGGCAGGGGTCACTTCTTAACGGGACATGAGCCAGCCAGCCCATCTGTGTCCCGGAACCAGAAGCCCACTCCCAGCTGCCCTTCCCCCCACTGCTGGTGACCTTGGGGGTGGTGGCCCTAGGTCATGCAGGAGTCAGAGAACCCTCTGGAACCACAGGCGGACCTCACACCCTGGCCTGAGCCTTGGTGTTGCTTAGGCTATCCACTTGGTGCCTGGGGACTCCTGGGCGTGGGCTCCTGGTTCTTCCTTACTCATCGAGAGCAAAAGCTTCGCTACCCCTCCCAGCTACACACCCTGATCATCACCCGCCCAGTGCGAGAGGGTCCCTGTGCCAGAAAGCTGGCCTCCCACTGGTTCTGGTTCCTCGGCCCCCTCCACAGAGCACAGAGGACATCGCTAGCACCCACCCAGTGGACTACCCAGGGGCCCGAATGTGACCCACGCTGCTGGTCAGCCGAGACAGCACCCACCCTGGGCAGGAACTCTCTCCGGCGACTCGAGGCACGCACATGGCATGGAGGGCATGGGGGTGAGTGCACCCCGTCCACGAGCCTGCAGGCCACCAGCCCTGCCCAGGTCGGCCAGTGGCACGCGGTTCAGGTCAACCACAAACATGCAGTGGTGCCAGTGTGCACCACGAAGCACGCAGCCCTATGCAGCTAAGACTCCTTGAGGCTCCAGGGCTGTCATTCCATTCTGTGAGGTGTCCACGGGGACAGGAAGTGGGCCCGTGGGCGTTGGGGCTGGGGAAGGGTGTGGAGGTTGCTGCCGATGGGGATGGGGCTGCTTTTTGGGGGTGATGGAAGGTTTTGGAACTAGGTAGAGGTGGCTGCTGCGCAACCTTGAAATTACACTAAATGTCACCGAACTGTTCACTTTTAAATGGTCACATTTATGTTGTGCAAATTTCAGCTGGATTAATGGCAAAATCTTAGAGGTGGCCAGGGATGCCAGCCTCCCTCTCCCAAGGCCCCACTTTGCTGGCTGTAGGACGCTCCCCACAGATGGAACAATCCAAGGTCCAGCGGGGCGGTGTGACACCCTCAGGGCTTCATGAAGAACAGGTAGTTCTCTGGTGTGAACACAGCCCCCTCCAGGCACCAACAGCCCTCAGCACAGATGAGGAAGGGGACTGGCCTGGCTCTGGGGGCATGGGGCCGTTGGCCCCCATCGGGTCGGATGCAGGAGAGGAAGGATCTGCGGGAGAGGCAGGACCCGTGAGAGAAGCACTGCTGTCACCAGGCACGGCCTCGGGCTGTGCTGATGGATGCATGTGTGGGAGAGAAGGTGCTGGCACTGTTCGCCTCTCATTAATGGCTCTGGACTCTGGACAAGACCATGACACATGTGCAGCAGCAAAGCCAGTGCGAGTCGCCGAGGTGCCGGTGACCTGCAGATACCAGGCTCTGGACCTCTCGAGAAGTCGAGGGACGGAGGGCTGGCCACACTGTCAACACGGGCAGCTTTGGAGCCAGCACGGACACCTGGAGGCTCTGCCACCCCAGAACCCCAGCTCTGGTTGAAAAATAATCAGAATTTCCGGAACTGGCTGACGGCAACTGCAGGCTTCTTGCCTTTAAAAAATAGACCGCAGCTCATGGCCATCTGTGAGTCTCTCTACAATAGTCGCCAGAGCTGCATCTGCCCTTGGTTCTCTTTGACACCGACCTCAGGTTGGCTAGATGCTGCATCTTCTGGGATTTGGCGCCAGGAAGCTCCCTGCAGGCCAGGAGGCTGTTCACTTGTCACGCACACCCCCCTCTAACTGCCCTCAGTCACCTGGCATTGGGGACTCCACATCCTCAGGGGGCAACAGTCACGGGTCACAATGCAGGGTGCCAGGGGGCCTGCAATGGGGTGGAGTCCATGTGGGGATGGGGAGTGGCCTCCTTTCTCCCCAGAGAGCCCTCAAGTGCCCATATGGACAAGGGTCTGACTGTGACAGCCATGGCCGGAGAGCTGTCACACGCCTTGTCCAGAGGGTGAAAAGAAAGGTGTCCCGTATGGTCTCCACCATAGGAACGCACAAAACAATGACAAAGATGGCCAGCCTGGAAGGGCCCTCAGCCCCTGATTTCCACAGTGGTGCCGGGGACAGCTGATGACAGACAGGGATGGCAGAAAACACAGAACGACAGGGGCATTGTGCTCCTGACGCTCCGCTGCCTGAGAGGCCTCGGCTTTTTGCAGCTGTGTCCAACTAGCCCCCATGGGAGGGCTCACCGGCCATTGTGCCCCGCCTGATCCTAGCCCTCAGCCCCGGCCCCCAGGACTCCTGGGCCCAGAGCCCCTGCGTCTGGCCAGGGGCTTGGCATTTGGGAAAAGCCCTGCCGAGTGGTGGTCCCGCAGCTGGGACATGGTCAGGGGTGGAAGGCACGTCAGGGCGCAGAGAGTGACCCCACAGTGAGTGCCCGGGTTGGACGTAGAGGCCTTGGACTCCCCAGGTCACACCACCAGCCTCGGCAGGGGGCCCACGTGGGTTGTCCAGGCTCCTGGCCTCAGCACCTCTCACCCCACGGGGCCTCATTCCCCAGGACACCAGCTGGGAGGGGGCTCCACCTGCTTTCTGTGCGTAAATTTTTTGGGGACTTTACTATAGTTAGCAGGGAAATTTCTCAGAAGGTCACAGGAAGCTGAATTCTACTTTCAGCCAAAGCACAAACCACTCAGAACAAAACAGTGGTTCTTGCCTGCAGCGGGAGCAGGCAGGTTGGTGCAGTTTCCTGAGCAGGAGACCAGGCAGGCAGCCACCTTGCACGCCTCCCCTGGCTATGTGTCCCCTTCATATCCAAATACGGGCTGGCTTGGCCTCACGGGCAACCCTAGAGCCACTGCAGAAGCCCGCACCCTCCGGGAGAGACTGCAGGCTGCAGAACGTAACTCAGTGGCCCTGACACCCCCAGACCACACCAGCCACATCGCCGCCACACCAGGATCCCTCCATCCCCGGCCAGGAGAAAGGAGACAAAGACCCCAGATGAGAAATAGGCCTGACCAGACACAGGCGGCAGGCACCAGAAGCAGCACATAGAACTAAAAATTCCTGGGTGGAGGACTAATCAGCGTCGCCAACAACTGCAAGGTAAAGTGACACCCACCTTGAGGCCTTTAAAACCGTCAGGATGGAAAACAGGGTCAGCCCGCCTATTCCCTGTGGCCAGGCACGGTGTCTGGCAGCTCTCCTGAGGGGCAATCATGTGACATCTGTCCAGAACCTGCCCCTTGGGCGAGGTCACAGCCAGAGTTCATCAGAGACCAGCCCCACCTGGAAGATGGTGATCCAGCCCCACCTGGAAGATGGTGAAAGCATCAAGAATTTAGTCCCAGAAAACAGTCTACCCGGGAAGCGACACAGTTAAGTGACAATGTCACAAAGTCACAAGTAAATGACGATAGGTTGGCACACTCACTCCAGCATGCCCAGCCACCACTGATGCAGAGAGGCGCCCTCTTGGCCGAAGGGCGTTTGTGGCGGAGGCTTCGGGGGTGAGGATTTGGAGCTTTGGTTTGCTTTGGGAGCTTTTCCGTTTTTTTCACGTTCCTTGTGATGCCGCGTCCTGTTCCCATAAGACAGGGAGTGACCCGTGACGGGCAGTCATGGTGTGAGGGGCCAAAGGGCAGGTATCCAGAGGCGGCCTCACGCCCCGGCCCAGCTGACACTAATGCCGTGTCAGAGCAGGAGTGAGCACTGCCCTCGCTGACCCTCCTCTGGAAAACAGTGACAACTATAAAATCGCAAGCTGTCAGATCTGAGGGGACTGCAGATGACAACGGTAACCATTCATTCATTCTGAACCGTCCCCCACAAAAAGCACACATAGCCTTCCAAAATACAGGTCTATATTTTCCAAAACTTAAATTAAAAACTGCTTTTTTTGTGCCATAAAAACTCATCTCATAGAACTTTTTTTTTTTTTAATTCAGAAAATTGACAAAGGAGAAAGGAAAAGATGCCAAGGAGACGCCTCTGCCCCAGGGGGCCCGCCGTCGGCACCCCATAGACACCCCTCTGGGTGTCTGTGTTTTTCCGCAAATGAGGTCATATTTTACCTGCCACTCTAATTTTTATTTCTTTAATTTTTTAACTTTTTATTAGGAAATACTAACAGATTTACAGGAACCAGCAGTGACAGCCAGGAGCCCAGGCCCTCTCCGTAGACAGCCAGGAGCCCAGGCCCTCTCCGTAGCTGTATCTCACGAAATTAAAAGGCAAGAGCAAAACTGAGAACCGGCCGCTGACGACGTAGTGTCGACGACCAAGCCGTTATCTTGGGTATAGATGCCTGTGCCCACCACCCCGATGCACTCCCCCATAGAGATCTCCAGCCAGCCACCTCTGATAGACCCTCCGACACACACACCGCCACTGTCAACACTGGGCACGCGGCTCCAACTCCGTAACTCTGTCTTTGCGAATGTCCTGCAGATGCCGCCACTCATCACGGTTCTCTGGGGAGACATCCAGTTTGTCGTCTGTCCCCATGGTCTGATCCCCTGTCTTGCCAAGCGATATCCGCAGTGCCATGACCCAGCAGGTTGGCTAGTCACCGGCCACGGGCGTCTGAGCTGGTCCCCGCTTGGGGCTCTCACAAAGAAAGCCGGCGTGACCTGTCCTAAGTGTTTTCCAGGCTGCTTGGTGAGCTGTTCCCTCCATGCGAGGACAGCATCCCTCATCCCAAATGGGATGTGCATTGCCACTTCCAGCGGCCACTCGGACTTCCTCCAGACGGAGCATGTCCCCAAACTCCCGGATGGAGAGCAGCAGGCCCTTCTGACCACTGGAAGGGAATGTGTGCCAAACACACGGAGCGCAGCCCTGGATTCTGTGACTTCTGGGTGACACGTTTCTAGAAGTGGTATCACTGGGTCCTGGACGCTCACCTACACATACGCATGTAGATGTAGAGGTGGCTGCATGCCCTCCACTGCTCCAGAAACTTTTTTTTTTTTTTTGGTAAATTTATTTTATTTAAAACATTTAAATAAAATTTAAAAATACATAGTAACATATATTCCTTTCTGGTGTGCAGCACAGTGATTCAATACTTGTATATACTGTGAAACGAGATAGTTACCATCCTGGTCTAGAGAACGTGAGGACACAGTTACAATTTTTATCTTGTGACAGAACTTTTAAGACCTTGGCAACTTTCAAATACACAGTAGATTATTGTTGATTATAGTCTCATGATGAACATTGAATCCCCTTACTTATCTTATTACTGGCAGTTTGGACCTTTTGACGCCCTTCACTTATATTTTGTCCCCTACTCCCCCGCCCCATTATCTGTAGCTATGAGCTGGATTTTTTTTTTTTAAGATTCCACATGTAAGTGAGATAGTACAGTATTTGTCTCTAACTTCTTTCACTTGAACTTTTAAAAATCAATGATATGGGCCATTGGTAAAAAAAAAATTATAATAAGACGTCTTTTTTAACCTATCTGTCATATATATAATATATAAATAGATAAATTGTAGCTGGTTTAAATCTCTATTAGTCGTGAAGTCAAAAAAAAAAAAAGAAAAGAAAGGCATCTCCTTTCAGGTAAATTCTCTGCTTTTTGTCACCGAATGTCACTTCCTGCCACTTGGCGTTTCTCCAGAGGGCTACATTTTCTCAGACTTTGCCCTCTTTCTTCTACTGCGTTGCTGGTCTTTGCAGATTCATGACAGATATGTTTATATTAAGGATATGAATTGCGTGTCCCGACTCTTACACAACGTAATTTTTAAAAAGCTTTTCAGGCATCCAATCTATGGTTTCTGGCCTCGAGAGCGTGTCTAGAAAGGATTTTGTCATCTTGAGGCTTAAACAAATATTTATCTGGAATTTCTTCCAGGACTTTATGGTTCTGGGAATGACCCTGGAACATACTTTTTTTTAGGTGAACTTCTCACTTTGGGATCACGTGAGATTTACGGCAAAGTTGGGAAGCGGACACATCGGATCCCATACACCCAGCCTCCCATCCCCGTAGAGAACATGGTACACAGTTACAATGGATGTAAAATGGCAGCATTTTACAATTCACCAAGAAAGTGACACAGGTGCGTCACTGTTAGGAAAGCCAGCCTGTCTTTGATCTTTCACCTGTTTTCCACTAAATCTTTCTGCTCCTGGACTCTTTCCAGGGTTTCCCGTGGCATTTAGCTGTCACATTTTCCATCCCCCACTGCCTCTCTGGCCAGAACTTCCTGTCATTTGGGACTCTGCTTGTTTTTTTCCAGCCCCCAGTAGCATTCATACAAATTATTTCTAATCTTAAGAAGGTGGGTTTTCTCATCTCTCAGTGTTGTGGGTTCATTGTGTCCCCTGAAACATATGGTTGCATCTCAACCCCCTGGGGACCTGTGACTGTGACTTTATTAGGGCCTTTGAGAATGTGCTCAAGGTAAGATGAGGTTGTACTGGCTGCCATCCAACGTGTTGGGGTCTTTTTGAGAAGGGGGAATTCAGACACAGAGGCCCAGGGAGAGGTCCTGTGACAACAGGTGCATGGACCAGGGTGACAAGGCCACACACCCAGGGACACCAAGGAATAGTGGATGAAGGCTCAGGGACCAAACAGGCTCTCTTCAACAACGCATAGTGACGAGGCCAGCTCTGTGCTGGTGCTGGAGGGAGCAACCAGCTGGTGGAAGGCAGAAAAAGGGCGGCAGCTGTGCCCAACAGGACGGTGGGTACTCAGAAATTAAATGTGGAGTCACCACGCGATCTAGCAACCCCACTGCTGGGTAGACGCCCAAACTAAGAGAAAGTGGGGATACGAGAAATGTTTGCACTCGACTCACAGCTTACAGCAAACAAAAAACGGGAGCAACCCAAGTATCCATCAGCACCCACCCCGGGCAGGGGCACTTGGCCATGCAAAGGAGGGAGGGGCTGACATGCGCCACGACGTGGATGGACAGAACACACAACGCTCAGGGAGAGACGCCGCACACAGAAGGTCACCTGGCGTGTGATTCCATTTACGTGACTTTCCAGAACAGGCGCATCCAAAGACAGAAGGTGGGTGAGTGGGTGTCAGGGGCCGGGGAGGAGTGGGTGCTGGAATGTTCTGGAATTAGAGGAGGTGGTTGTCCCATAGAGTGAAACGACTAACTTTGTGTTGTGTGTATTTTGTCTCAGTGACACAGTTACCTTCCTAACTTCCTTCTTTATGTGGCCAAGGTCACACGTGGTCACTCAACTGCCCACCAACACATAATGAAAGACCAGTCTGCACAGAGGACACAGCAGCGCATGGAGTCCCCTCCAGGGAGTAAGGTCCTGGGGACCGCGCTGTGTTTTATGTAACTGCCCAGAAGCAGTGACAGCCAAAGCCTGGTGGTCCCCAAAGCCAAGGCCAGCTCTCCTCCAACGCCTAGGCTGAGAAAGTCCTCAGAGCACAAGAAAAGGGAAGTGGCTGCCTGGTCCCCAGGGGCCATCAGGACATACCTGCCCCACTTCCTCCACCCCATTTGCACATCGGGGCTGCTGGGACCCAGCCTGGTGCTCAGAGAAAGCGGGGCAGAGAACTCCAAATGCTGGGGAAGTGGAGACTCCAGCTACGTCCCCACCCCTGCTGGGGAGTCGGAGCCGCACCCCACTTCAGGACCCTGACAGTGCAGGGAGCCCACCCTCGGGGTGCATACTGTCCCCTTGTCACAGCTGAGCATAGCGAAGTCGAGACCTGCCTGGAGCCAGCGTTTCTCCCTGTCTTTTGTTGCCCCCACAGCGGCCCCTCCCAGGAGGCGGGAGGTCTGGTCTCCTTAAGCTTCCATCTTTAAGCCAGCCGTTGTCTTGGCAATGGGCTGCAGCTGACCTTTGTGCAGAAAAATAGGGTGACCCTCCCAGAGCAGCCCCCAACCCGCTGCACCCCTCTGCACCCCACCTTTTCAAGGCTTCTGTCTAAACAATGCCTCGCGATTTCCTGCCTGCGCACCTCCGGGAATGTCAATCCTGGGCCCAGCTGCTCCCAGCCCAGAGGGGGTGATCCTGTCCATCCCCGGGAGGGTGTCGGACAAGCACGTTGTGGGGAGGGCCTGGGAACCAGCGAGCACGACTCAGTCGGACAAGATCAGCGCCCCAACCTCGGTTTCCCCATCTGTAAGGTGGGACCCTACAGGCACCCAGCACACCCCATGGCTAGACACCTGTCTAGGCCCAAGGTCATCCCTAGGCCTTCGGGGCCCGACGAAGGGTGCCAGGCAGGCTAAGGGCTCTGGCTCAGCTGGGCTCTGCCCCACTAAGGGGGGTGCTGTGGGCCCCGGAATCTAGACGCCCCCACACAGGGCAGCTTGCTCTCCAACCCCTTCCCTCTGATCTCTCAGCCAGTGACAGAAGCGAAGGCAAAGAGGACAGGACAAGTTTTCTTCCAGGGTCCCTTTGGCAGATATCCCTGAGCTCCTTTTCCGCCTTCAGGCAGCCCTCCCTGCTCTGCCCTTCCGATGAGCACACCCCTCCATCACTCCCCTCCCCTGCTCTGGACTCAGCTGTGGCTTCCAGTGTCCTTGCAAAGAAACCAGACTGCCCTTCCTTCCCGCTGGCTACACCAGCCGCCCAGAGGCCCTGCAAACACGGCAGGCTGTGTCCCACTCCAGGGCCTCTGCGCCCACCCTCCCCGCTGCCTAGACAGACATGTGGCTCCCCTCTCTCAGGTCTCACTTCAGATGGCACCACCGGCCATGTGACCTTTGGCCTTGCCATGTCCTCTCTGGCCTTTGTGCAGCCCAGTCTCTTCTCTATCTCAGGGACCTCCTTCAAGGAAAATGAGATGGAATGGTTTCAGGGGTGGGTGGGGGCCGGGATCTATGCATCCCCCGACCACCCCGGCCAGTGGATGGGAGGCTGTAGTGGTGCCTGTGCCCAGGCCAGAGACTGAGACCCCACCTCCGGGGTTGGGGGCCACAGAAAGAAAGTCTGGGGAGACCTGCGGTGTGGACCCAGGGACACCCCACAGGCCCGGGCTGCCCTCCAGCTTGGGCTGTGGTGAGACCCACATTGGCGAAGGCACTGTCGGCAGTCATGAGGGTGACCACAGGAGATGCCATCACAACCTTTTAGGCCAGTAGAGAAACTGAGGGTCTGAGGGCAGAGGGGCCTGCCCAGCACATGGACGAAGAGCCTGGGGGTCCACGGCTCCAGCCCAAGAGGCTTCTCCCTGGTTCCCCAGACACCCCGTGCTGCGTGCGGACCTGCCTTCGCTTTGGGCCTCAGCCTCATGTGAGGGTTTAACGCCCAAGACCAGGGCCACTTAGGGGTTTTCTAAAATAATTCCCTTCATAAACACCAGAGAGTGAAAACGATTCAATTGCCTATCCCCGGGTAAAAGCAAATGCAGTGTGGCCTGTCCACACAGCCACAGAGAAGGGAGGGCGCTGACACTCACCACAGCGTGGATGGACCATGAACACATGACGCTCAGAGAGACGCCGGACACACGAGGCCACACAATGTGTGATTCCATTCACGTGACACGTACAGAACAGACACGTCCGCAGATGGGACGTGAGTGGTCAGGGGCTGGGAGAGGTAGGGGCAGGGCCACTTTCGAGGAGGATGAAAATCTTCTAGAATCGATTGTGTGGATGGACATATAACTCCACGAATGCCCTGAAATAAATGAATTGTACATACACGTTCGATGAATGAACTGTAAGAGATGTGACCAGCTCAGTAAAGCTGGTTTTAAAAACATGATGTCCTCTCTGCCCTGTGTCACCCCTCCCCCGACTCTGGAAGGCTGTGCCTAGGTAAGGCTTAATAGTGTCTTCACCTGAGGCCACACGTGAGAAAGCTGTGTCTGGAAGCCTTGAGAGGTAGTGAGCTTCCTGTCTCCAGAGGCATTCAAACGGAGGACAACGAGCCACGGTGGGGGCTCCTCGCCCTGGGTAAAGAATGGTCACTGCCTCTCAGGTCCAGAAGCTCTGGCTGGTAAAACATCCCGGCACTGGGACCTCTGCTCGGCAGTGCGTGCACACGCACGTGCTCGTGTGCAACTGCGTGACAGTTCGGAGACCTTTTTCCCCTTGTTTTCTTCACGTAAAGGGGCCTGTCATGGTCATGGGCGTTGGTGACATTGTCGATTTCACGGTGCTTTCATCACCGCAGGCCAGGAACACAAAGGCTTCTCTAAGCCCTTCGCGTCCTATTCTCTATGTGGGAGCCTTCAGTTTCCTACTAACTTCAAAAGCCCGGTGCCACTGGGGTGAGGGCAAGGGGCGGGGGGCAGCCCGACAGAAGAGGCAGCTTTTATTCCCCCCTGGGAAGGTGGGGGCCCTGGGGGCCCTCATTAGGCTGGTGATGTTCCACAGGTCTCGAGGTCTCTGAATGACCCTCCCAACTCACCACCAGCCCAGAAGCACCTCAGGGCCCCTGAGCCACCCGACAGGGCCCTTCCCCTTGGTGGGGCAGAGGGGTCTGGTCATTGAGGTGACACAGCCAGCTACGGCTTAGAACAGCGTTGATGAAGTCCTGACTTACACCTCAAGCCCAAACCTGTCTCCTTGCCCAGAAAATGGGGACGGTCACACTGCCTGCTTCCCCACCCCTGGGGGGAGGGGGCACCCCCACTTTCTTGCCCAGAGGGACTCTCCCAAAAACCCTTCAGCCTCTCGGTGGACATGTCAAGCCATGCCCCGGAATTTGGATTAACCCTGGAGGTGATGGGGCCTCCGGAGGATTTAGGCAGGCGACAGTCCTGGTCTGGTTTTCGGTTTCAGAAAGTCCCCCCAGATGCCCCAGGATGGGCAGTGGGGCCTGGCCCAGAACAGTGCTGCAGTGAGGGTGGTGGGCAGACCTAGGTGTGTCGTGAAGGGTGGGGACAGATGGAGAGGTCGGGGACAGAGTCAATTCCTGCCAGACCCCTGCCCCAGGGCTGCTGACCCAGAATGTACTAAAAATCCCTGAACTGCACCCACCAGCTCTGAGCTGGCCCCCGCCTCCCTGAACCTTGGGGTTGGATTCAGACCGCTTCTGGCAACCCAGGCCCACACAACCCCCACAGCAACGTTGGGGCACGGGGATGTGTAAGCACGGACTGCATGCTGAGGCAAACGGGACCGGGGACTTCAAGGGCCACCGCTCCACAGTGAAAACGAGACTGGGCTCCAGGATAATGCAGCCTTTCTGTGACAGAGGACACAGAACATGGCCCCCAGGTGTGCGAATCACACAGAAGGGGGACCCAGGTGTGCTGCAAGTGATCTAACTCTCTGTGCCCTCAGTTTCCTTCTCTGGAAAATGGGTCTCCAAAGAGGATTAGACAGAAACCACTCATCAGGTGTCAGGCGAGAAGCTAACAGACACAGAAGAGGGTACAGATATAACCCCGAGACTCTGGGACTCGTGGTCCAGCCTAAGGGATCACTTGGCACTTGAGCCGGCTCAGGCCTTCCGCATGTCTGAGCCTTCCTGCTTCCCCCTGAACTAGCCACACTCCCTGTCCAGGCCCTGCCTGGACTGCCCCCTCAGCTTCCTCCCTGGTCCCCTGCCCCATGACCACTCACAGCCTGTCCCCAGCAGCCTCAAGGAGCTGTGAAACAAGTAATTTAGATTACATCACTCTGCTGCTCTTGCCCACCAGGCTCCCAGCAGCCTCTGCACAGAACTTAAGTTTCCGCCCAGACTACAAAGGCCTGAGGTGGGAGTGGGGGTGGGGTACTGGCCCTGCCCCACCTCTCGCCTGGTCTCCAGTCCCAGAGACATGCTGGACCCCACCTTGGGGTCATAGCAAAGCTGTCTCTTCTGTGCAGGATGTTCACCCCCATCCAGCATCTCTCATACTTCAGGTAACAGCTGAACTGTTACGGAGAAGCCCAACCCACTCTGTGTCACTGGGTCCTCGCCTGTAGGTGGGGAGGGTGTCCTCAGGCTCTGAGAAGTCTAAGCTAGCCTCAGAGGCACCTTAACCCAAAGAGTGCTCACAGCTGCCACCCATTGGACAGGCATCCAGCCTGTTTCTCCAGCTGCTCACATGTCCAGCTGCCAGGCTGCCAGTGGGTGCCCAGAGATGGCGGTTCTGAATTCTACGGGGGCACCTCGGTGCGGTGGCAGGATCAGGGGTCAGGGGTCAAGGCCCTGGTGGTGTGCAACTCCTGGCAATTTGGCCACAGGCCCTCGGGCTCCTGGTGCACAGTCCATTCAGGCAGTCCGACCCTCACCGGCGCTTCCTTCCAGGGCCACTGTCTATGGTGCTGGAGGCCCGAGTGCGGAGGAGTTACGGACATCCACCCAGCAGTGCCCTTGCGACCCTTGGCTCCCAGCCTCCGCAGACTGGGATAGGGCGACCGCTCGTGGCATCTTCCCTGGCCTCCTCGCTCCACCTAGCGGCGGCCTGAGCTGGAACAACGTGGGGCCCAGAGCAGGTGTGGGGCAGGGCGCACAGCGGGAGCACACCGTGGGGCCAGAGAGGGCGCGGGGGGGCTCATGGCAGGGCCTGGAGAGGGTGCTGGGTGGGGGCGCGTGGCAAAGACAGGACACAAAAGCAGGGAAAGGAGGCGCACAGTGGGAGGCATACAGTGGGGATGGGGCACCGCGCAGGGGGTGCTCACATCCATGACAAGTAGGGCCTCATCCTTTCCCCCAGTTCACCTTCATCTGAGAAAAACGTGCCTCTCACGGTCTGTTGTCACAGGCTGGGAAACTGAGGCACAGAAGGGGCAAGCCTATCCCCAAGGTCACAGAGAAGGCAGGCGGGTTCAAACCAATCTCCAGAGATTGGGACCCTATTTATGTCCTTCCTCCTCACCCCATATAAATGGAGGGGGGCCCGAGTCATGAAGCGGAGGGACACCGGGGGTGTACATGGTGGTGGAAAGGGTGGCTGAGGGAGGGGCCATCCACGTCACCAGGACCAGTGTGAGCTGGGACCAAACCCCAGCTCTGCCACCCGCCCACTCAGTCTCCTTGGCTGCAGCGTCCCCTTCGTGAACTCAGTTTCCGTGTCTGTACGATGAGTGTGATTATAGGGTGGCCGTGAGGTCCCAGGGAGAAGAGGAGGGTAAAGCCCATAGGTCCACGTCCAGTACTCAGCAGGTGGAAATAAGTGTTGGCAGTGGATTCGCATTGAGTAGCTGTCACCGAGGCATGCCCACCCTCCACCCTACTCCCCTCCTCTCAGCTCCCACCCCACACCTGATGCTCCGTGCTCCAGGCTTCTTGCCGCCTCGGGGCCTTGGCACGTGCCGCTCCCCCTGCCAGGAACGCCCTCCCCACCCCGCTACCTCAATGAACTCCCAGTTGGGTCTGTCTACTCTGTGTCCCATTGTGCCCCTGGTGTTCAGCACAGGACCAGGCCCCTGGCTGGCACTCAAGGAATTACTTGAGGCTGGATGGAAACAGGGCTGGCCCCAGACTACCTTTCCTCTCTCACTCATTCCACCTCCGAGGAAACCAAGGCCCAGAAAGGGGCAGCGACAGTACAGCCCTGTGGTAGCCGGATGATTCGGAAGCCACCACCTCCCCCTCCTTCACCCCAGCCCCCAAGAAGGGTCAGGCTGCAGAGGCAGAGACCAGGCCAAATTGGAATTGATCGTGGGGAACAGCTCGGCAGGGTGGAACAGACATGCGGCCGCCGGGGAGCACAAGGGTGTCCAGGCATGAGAAGTAGTCCAGCCAGGGAGGGCGGACCGTTTCCTATTCAGCGGAAGCTTCTGGCGGCGGCCTCCAAGGAGCTGGAGGTGAAGGGCTGAGTCGCCACAGCTGGCAGGAGCAAGGACACTTCCCTCCTTCTACCCATTCATTTATTTATTCATTCACTCCTTTACTCCTAGAGCATTCATCAGGCGATGGCACCAGGAGCCGCCCTGATGTTAATGGCCTTAGTGCCTCCTCAGCCAACCCTGCTCAGTTGGTGGCAGCAGGTCTCATTCACGGTGGCCTGAGGTCAGGACCGGGGTCAGGGCCAGAGTTAGGGCCGAAGTCCAGCACCGTCTGGAGTTGCATGTATTGAGCATCTGCTGGAATGCCTGGCCCTGGACAGCCCTGGTGTCAGCATCCTCCGTGTCCATGAGGGGGTGCCCAGAGGAAAGCGGGCTCCCCAGGGACCTACTCCCAGGAGGACTGCTGATATTGGAATCCAGGCCTGGAAGCTTGATGGTAAGGCCTTTGCCACCATTTCTGCGGCCCCTTTCCGGGCCGGAAAAACTGTCTCAAACGCTGTGGGAGCTATGGAGGGGAGGGCAGTAAGCCCCACCCCGCACTGCAGGCAAGGGGTGCCCTCAGCCATCCCCCTCCCCCAGACATAGAGCCAGTCAGCAGCCAGACATCCAGTTGGGCCAGACTCCATGAACCTCCTGCTCTGCGGTTCCAACAGGGTGGCAGGGCCTGACTGCATCCTGGGCCCGCAGATACCGAGGGCTCTGCCTGCCCTCAGTTTCCCCTGGGTGCCTCCGCTGGGTGGTGACCAAAAACGTGGCCGCTAGGCAGCTCTGTTCCCTCAAGACCTGCGGCCCTGACCAGAAGTCCCCCTGGTACACCCTGCCATCTCCCAGGCCTCACTCCAGCAAGAGCCTCAGCTGGGATTAGGGGCCGGTGTCAGGGGTCAACAGCATTTGCCTCGGCTTCTTTCAAGCAGACAGATCTGTTCTCCCTGCCACCTCGAATTTCCTGAACAAAGGCTGGGCGGAGGGCGGAGGGCTGGCTAAGCCACCTTGGGAATGTCCTGGGAGGCTCCACCCAAACAGCCCCTAGTCAGTCCTCAAACAGACAGTGGGCGGGCTGGGTGGGCGCACCTACGCTACATGGGAAACTGAGGCAGGGCACAGGGCCTCTCTGCTGAGGTCCCGGTGGCGTTTGTGCGGGCTTTGGACAGGCAGGGGCCCAGTGGCTAGGATGGGGGCTGCGCAGCGCTGAGCAGGAAGAGGCAGCTGTGCAGGCAAGTGGGCTGGACTGGTGGCCGAAGGCGGGCGAATGGGCCCCACGGGGAGCGTTCCGCTCAGTCAGCATCGGTTCCACTTGAGTCCATCCTGGACAGGCCGGAATGACCCCCCTGTGACAGCCACTGGGCCGTGACGACTTGAAGGGGCCCAGCAAGTCTGACTGACAGCCAGGCAGGGGGTCCATTGGAGCCCTCCTCCATGCTGGGAACAGCATCCAGTTATCCCTAAGGATGATGATGGAGGAACGGAGTCACGGGGAGGTACACACATCTCATGTGACACAGCAAGGCCAGCTAGCCCACTAAGACGGATTCCCAATGGCCACACGACCTCACCTGTGACCTGCAGGAATTTGGGGACTAGGCCCCGCTGAGTCAAAGGAATCACTCACCTCCTGATCATTGCCCTGCATCTGGGTGGCAATTACACACAGGTGACCAGGAAAGGCCCCAAGGCCTGTGGAAGTGGCTGCCTGACCTGCGCCTCAGTCTCTCCGCTGCCAGGCACACCCTGCATCCGCTAGGTGGGAGGTGTGTGGGGCGCATCTCCTGCCTCCGCCCCATATACCTGGGCCACCGAAAAAGCTTCTGCAGGTGGGATGGCATCCAGGGAGCAGGGAGCAGTTGGAGCAAGGACCCTGAGGTTGGCAGGACCCACGAGAAAGTACGGGGGCCACGCTGGAGGATCTGAGCCCCAGAGGAAGGTAGCCTTTGCAGTCAGTGTTCCCACAGTGTATCCTGGGAGAGAGGCTAGGGCCACTTGGTGTAATCCCCCACCCAGGTCCCTGTCCTTCTCAGAAGGAGATCGGAATCCCCGCTGCCAGCCTCTCAGCTTCCCCGGCAATGAAATGCGCACAGGCCTCCTCAGAGGATGACTACTCTCTGACTGCCTGGCCCTAGAGACTGCTCCTGCCAACCCTCCAGGGGCTCCCCTACGCTAATCCACCAGCCTGCCTGTGCCTCGGTTTCCTCTCCCCAGCACTAATCCTCGGATTGTGTGAGGCCGGTTTTACATACATTTAGAGGCTTTTTATAATAGATTTACTGGGCCCCGACCGGCCCTCTCCAGCCAATTAGCTGTGCTTAATTGAAAACTACCTACGCCCCTCCGCCCCTCTCCACTGGAGGGAAGTAGCCAGGGGACCCCGCAGCTGTGCGGGCCCCAAGGGGGCCTTCCCACAGGATCGAAGAGGGTCTTCCAGGCATCCCACAGGACCGGGGCTGCCAGGACCTCACAAGAAAGAATCACCATTAATCTCAGCGGGCGAAGGCAGGGCGAGCCAGGACTCCAGCCTGACCTGGGCCCCGCCCAACGCCTGGTGCTACTACAGCCCTGGGGGCGGGGAGGGGGCGTGGTCTCCGCCGCTGGGCAGGGCCTGACGCTGGGGCACCCAGCTAAGGAGCTGGCCTTGTTCAAACCCAGACCTGTGAGGACCTAGGGCTCACCATTCAAGTCCTGGACCCCAGGTCTCACTCCCTGACCTCTCCCACGCCTCCCCAGACCCCCACCACGCTGCAGGAATGGTCATGGATAGAACGCGGGCCGTGGGAGGCTGAGAACCAGTGATGCAACCCTACCCCCCACAGTCGCTGCCAGGTCCCCAACCGGGTGACTTAATTCCACTTGTCTCCAGGATGTGGGCCGCGTTTATTTATCTGCTGTATAAATGTATTTTAATTTAAAACTCTGCCAGCCAGCACAGCTGACTCCTGCGGTGGCCCCCACCCCCACAGGGCTCAGGGCTTCACCAGAGAAGAGGATGCTGGAGATAGAAGCCAGAGCCTCAGGCTTCGCCTAGCTGGTGATGCAGAGCACTTGACTCAGAGTCCAAGCACAAAACACACTGATTCTGTCATATGGCAAACACTGAGGCTGTCGACCTTGTGCCAGACACTGGGGCTGGTGCTGGAAATCAGATGCCTGCAGCTGCGCCCTCAGCCAGAGACTAAACGAAACTCTCTGTGCCTCAGTTTCTCAGTCTGGCCACAGGGCGTCCAGAACCGCTGCCCGGCGCTGCGTCCCCGCCCCCGCCATGATGAATATTGCTAATAACGGCCCCAGGTATGCGGGCATTCTGCCACTGCTGTCATTAATGGTCGGCCATGTTATGATATTGCAAACCATACCTTCTGGTATTCCTGGCAGGGCGGTGAGCCAAAGGTGCTCAGGGGGCCATAGGGTTCCTGAAGGCCCTTTCAGGGGTGTTCCCGCCATGGCAGGATAATAACAGGCTCTAAGGAGGAACTGCAAGTGTGGTCCAGCTGCTATCGGTTGCCACCGGCTCACGCACCGCCAGCAGCTCAGGCGCCTCCGCCAGGCCTGCCAGCAGCTCAGCCCACTGCAAACGTTACTGCTTGCAACAAATATTCTGGACTCACCTGAGCTACTTACCTGGGCTATTGTGGTGGGAGGCCCGGCTTCATGGCCCCATGCCCACCTAGCAGCTCAGGCACCTACCCGCCACCGCGCAGGCCCAGCTGCCCAGCCTGGGGTTGGCCAGCCTCTCTCATAGCCTCAGCTTTCTCACCTGTACAGATGGTTTCAGGTAGATCTCCTCTGCGTTACAGAAGGGTAAACTGAGGCACAGAATAGAACCTGCTCGCCCTGCCCTGGATCCCTCTGGAAGAAGAGGCTGGGTCCGGGATAGAGCTCAAGCCTTGCACCACAAAGCACATTTGGGGAAACCGAGTCCTCCACGAGGAGGGCAGCTTGGTCACTGCTGGCCACAACAGGTAGTAGAAGGGGACCAGGCCTCCTCTCTCGCCGCCTGAGACAGTAGTTCATGCCCTCGGTGTGTACATGGGGAAATTGAGGCCCAGAGCACAGAACTGGGCCCTGAAGGGTAAGACACTCTTAAAAGAAAAAGAGCGCAGGGAACAGTGTTTGGTTGGGGACCCGCCTGCGCAAAGGACACTCACATGGGGGCGGAGCCGCGCGAGGCGCGGAGGGAGGGGCGGGGCCTCGCCTCAGGGGCGGGGCCGCCGGGCCTGGACCTGGGGGGAGGAGCGGGCCTGGTGGGGTGGGGGATGAAGACGTCCCCGGATCCCCCACTCATCTCTGGTTCCTGGGGAGGGGCGACTCCTGCCTCCGCCTGCTGCCCTTCCCCCGCCCGCAGGTCTCAGAGGCTGCAGGAGGCTTTTAAGCACTTAGTGGCAATCGGGTGCAGTGCAAAGTGACCGGCTGGCTATCCAGCCCGCCGCGCCCCGCCCCGCTCCGCCAGAGGGCCCCTGGGCCGCAACCACCGCCTCCCGCCTCCTCTCTCTCCCCCACGACCCGCTTCCGGGCTGGGACCACGTGCCTGACTCCTGCCTCAGTTTCCCTCTCGTCAAACAGGGGCAGCGTCTAGGTGATGTCAGAATTTGACCATGTAAAAAGGCTTGGGGGCAGGGTGACTTGGCAGGTGGGGGGCTCAAGGAAGTGCCATCAATAATAACCCCCTACACACCTCCCTCCGCCTGTCTGTCCTCCATCAATGCGCCCTTGGGGCCTGGAGCTCCAGGGGGGGCCTGGGTGGGTAAACCTGTGGAAATGACTTTCCTGGATCTCTGCCCCAGACCCAGAGAGGGAGCCAGGCAGCCCTCATGGCAGCTCCTACACCCTCAAACTCTGTGTGGTTGAGTCAGAGCTTCCAGGACAGGGCAGTTCCGGGGTCCCCAACACAGCCTGGCGGGCTGAGAAGATGTTTCCTGGGGAAAGAAGAGGCATGAAGGTGGCTCCCTCCACCCAGGTCCCCTGGCTGCTGTTGGAGCACTGCGGTCTCACCCCCTCTGCTCTGCTCAGATCAGCTCCTGATCCCGTGGAGGCCTAGGCGCACCCTGATTCACCGTGTCCACCTGTGCGCCTGGTGGGGCCTCAGTTTCCCCACCTGCGCAGGAGAGCAGGCCACCAGCTCTGCTCAGTGCCCCCACACTGTGTTGTCCACTATGCCCATCGATCTTCTCCGGGCCTCTGGGCCTCCATTTCACAATCAATGGTGGGTGTCCTGCAGCCGGGTAGGCGGCCCCTGGGAATCTCCCTGTGTCTGGCTTCAGGGTTTCTGCCTCCAGCACTGGGTGGGGAAGGAACTCCAGAAAGGTTCTGCTCCATTCGCTGCCGTGCAGAGGTACAGAGGGTCCAGCTGCCTCCTGGATGCCTCCATGGCAGGCAGGGGGAGGGGGCAGCCTGGTCCCCGGCCCAGCAGCCCCCACAGGTTGTGGACGCCTCCCTCATTCTCCTACCTGCCCCCTTGGCTCTGCCTTCGAGGCCTCCCCTGCCCCCAGCCTCGGGGGAAGACACCCTAATTGTTCTTGGGTCTGGTCTCTGCGCATCCACTGGTTCTGCCACATGCGCCAGCTCAGCGATCTAGCCCCTTCCCTCCACAGCAGGCCCTAATGATCATCACCTGTATGCCATCGCAGCTGGCCAGCCAGCAGCTGTGAGGGGGGACCAAGGGCGGTAGGGGTTCCAGCCCCCCACGGTGTCTGCCCATGGGCTATGCCAGCCCAGCTGTGGCCACTTAATTTCCACTGTGTGTTATCTCCTGATGATTTATGACTCTTTGAGGCTCCGACTTTGAACTCACTTTTTATTTGTCTATCACTGGACGCCTAACCATGGGA
This sequence comes from Macroglossus sobrinus, assembly GCA_004027375.1. NCBI lineage: Eukaryota > Metazoa > Chordata > Mammalia > Chiroptera > Pteropodidae > Macroglossus > Macroglossus sobrinus. Next base: position 33,402 of record PVKZ01004341.1, read on the forward strand.
AACCTGGACCGGAGTCCCCAACACCATGCCTTCCTTCCATCGCCCATAAACTCCCCAAATATGGGGGCTTGGAGGCCACTGGGGCAGGCCTCACTGGTCCTCGGGCCCAGCACTGCACACAGTAGGCGCTCTCTAAATGCTTGCTGAAGTCTCTGACAGTGGCATGGAAAATGCAATTGTATTATACTCTTCTAGACATGCAGCCTCCGCATAAATACATGCATTCATTCGAGCATTTAGTGAGCGCCTACTGTGCACCAGGCATGCTCTAGGTCCTGGGGACAGAGCAGGGACCAAGACAGACAGAAAATCCACGCCCTCGAACAGCTAGAGGAGGATACTGGCAAGAAACCAGGAAAGCACGGGCCATGCCCGACTGATGGTGAATAGGAAGCGCACCCGGACTCAAGGGAGGTTGGGAGGGTTGCGGCCGGGGGCGCTAGTGGAGAGCCAAGGAGAGGGTGTGTGGGCAGGGGCACGGCTAGCAGGCCCCTGAGATGGGGGTGGGGGACCCCTGTAGTCGCAGGGCCCCTAGCGGTGGGGTTGGGAGGGAGGACTGGAGAGGGGTGGACCCTGGGGCGGCGGCCACTGTGGCCTTTCCTCTGGGGGGAGGGGCGCAGGGGCTTCGGGTCCTGTGGCTGTGGTCCGGGTGTTGACCCCATCGGTCCTGGGGATCAGGACGCGGGGGGTGGAGGGGCAAGGACCCAAGGGTGGGGCCCAGGGCGTTTCCTGGACCGAAGCTGCAGACAGGGACACCAGGCCCAGGGAGTAGGAGTGTAGACTTGGCTGCGCTGCGAGGGCTTGTCCCCACCACACCAGGATTGCCGTAAACCTGAGGGTGTGGGGGGGCGGGCGGGGGGGAGGCGCGGCCCCACAGAAGTAGCTATAGGGCTGGAGGTGCGCAGGATTCTCCTTTTCGCCTGCGGGACCCTGGCGCACAGCGCTCACCGGGGCGCAGTAACCAGCAGCGGTTACTTTCCTCTGGCACCTCAGGTCCGAAAGGCTCCGGCAACCGGGACTCGCATTCTGATGGCCGCATACCAGCAGTGGCCTCCCCCGGGCCTCCAGGTGGCGTGGAAGTCTCACTCTGGCTGAAAGCAGCCCACCGCTGCCCCAGGAATGAGTGGCCACTCTGCATGCTGCTGGTAGCCCCCAAGGCAGTGCCAGTGGCCAGCAAGGGACAAGGGTGCTCCCACAGAGACCTGGGCTCCTAATGCGTCTTGTGGTATGGGGAACACGTGGTGCCTGTGGCCGTGCAACACGTGTGTGCACACATGCGTCTGCACGTGGCAGACAAGTCCTAGGGGAGACGGTGCGCCAGGCATTGGGTCTCAGTGATGCCCAAAGAGACCTGGCCCCTGCCCTCTGGGGCTCCCACCCCATAGGGGAGACCCACGAGTAAAGAATCAGAGATTTGACAGTGAGGACTGCAGGGTGAGTGGCCACTTGGCCAGGGATGTCACGAGGTGACATTTGACCTAACGTGAAGGAGCTGAGGAGGAGAGCTGAGCAGTGAGGTGGGGGAAGGGGACATGGGTGGGCACGGGAAGGGCCAGGGCCCTAAGGCGGGTCCAGAGCTAGTCACTCATTGACACATCCAAGGTCACCTTGTATGTTAAAACTGTCTCACAGATACTAAGTGGTTAGCACACCGCAGTATATGAATGCACTATATCAACATTATGCCTTAAACTTCCACGACGTTCTACGTCAATTACATCAGTTTGAAATGATGCAGAATAAGTTTTAAGTCCTCATAGTATCTACAAGGGTGAGACGACCCAGTGTACTTCAGCAGGTGGACGGGCACACCTGGGAAAAGGGGAAAGGCGCCGGACACTCAGTACGATGTGGACAGATGTTGGACACACGGTGGTCGGTGAGATGCCAAACACACAAGGCCACGCGGTGTGTGATTCCATTTATGGGAAACATCCAGAATAGGCACGCCCACAGATAGGAAGTGGGTTTGTGGTTGTCAGGGCCTGGGGAGGGGGGTGGGAGTGATTGCCAATGGGAATGGGATTTCACTTTGGTGTGATGGAATGTTCTGGAATTGGATGGCCACACAACCCTGTGAATGTACTAAAAATTGTGAAATTGTATTTTAAATGGATGGATGGTGTGGTATGTGAATTACATCTCAATAAAAATTTTTTAAAATAACAAAATTAAAGTCAGCTGCCAAGATCCCACATCACAGCCCCTGCGTTTAATTCTCTCCCTCGGGCTCCCTCTGTCTCCGTGGCTGGGTGGGTGTGTAGGTGAGGGGTCTCAGGGCGGCCCCCGCCCTCTGAGCTTTATGGTCCTCACGGTGGGGTGGGGATCCGAGTCTCCCTGCGCCCCCCACCCCCCCCTGTGGTGCTCAGCACAGGCATGTGTCCTCCACCCTCTGCCACTGGCCAGGGGTGGGCAGGGGACACACAGGGGTCTTTGTGCTGCTGGCTGGCCTCATTAAGAGGCAGGCCCTGTCACTGGGCCCAGCGCGGCTGAATTCATTAGCTGTGAGCCTTCCCACTTGGCAAAGCATATCCGGGACGCTGCAGTCCTGGGGGAGGCACTAAGGCCTAAGCAGCTTCGGGGACCCCAGCCCTCCAGCTCCGTGGAGAGCCCCAAGCTTCTCCATGCCTCCGTCTAGGGCTAGGTTGGGGTGAAGGCCGCTGGGACCGTACAACCCACGGATGCATGCCTTTTGCAAAACAAAGAAGGGATTAAGAGAAGACAGAACCATGCCCAGGCTGAGGCAGTTAGGGAAACTGAGTCACACAGCAGCAGAGCTTGGAGATGGAGAAACCCATCACATGCTGGGAGGGACACCTGATAAGCCTCTGCTGTATACACAGAACCAGCCCATGTCTCCCCCCACCATCTTCCCAGCAGGCCCTGGGGGGCAGAGGGCTCATTCCCATTTCTCAAGGTAGGGAGGGGGAGACTGAAGCCCATGGGTGGCAAGGATGCAGCCCCCCCATAAAATGCTTGTTCCAAGGCCTGGCCCCAAGACGGTGTACAAGGCCAAAAACCTAGTCTCAAAGACACTCCTCCCTGTCCTCACGAGTTATGGGCTCAGAGCAGGCCTCACGCTAGGGTTGCCAGCCCCAAACAGACACATGGCCGAGGTTTACACTCATTTTATTATAAAAAAATACAGAATCCAAAGTTGATCGTGATGAAAGCGGAGGCCCTGCCACCACCCACGCAGACCCCTACAAAAGCCCCCTGCTGGCATGCCTGGGCCGATCCTGGGTAGAGCCCAGGCAGCCGAGCACCATATATATTTATATATAATATATATAAAACACAGAGCAGGAAAGGCGGGTAGAAATACGAAATCCATATAAATGCGGTCTGCTTCAATAAAGTGTCTTCGGGAGGGGGCTTCTTTTTTGGGGGTGGTGCCCTCATCCCCCATCCTCTTTCGTCCTGTTTTCTTATAAACACTATTAGTCACAGAGTAGAGGGAGGGGCTTCCACAGCCAAATGAGCTTATTGCGAAGTGAGGCTTCTATTCTAAAAAGTCACCCACCCCACCCCACCCGCCGAAATAGCTCCCCCATCCATGAAAGGGTGAGAAAAAAAAGAAACCATCCAGTCCATCCTCAGGAGTACAGTAAAAATCAGTCACAGTATATACTCATTGGCTCTATTTACAGTAATGTGACATCTTGGCCTTGGGGATGATCGTGCGAGGCTGGGGAGTGGGGGGCGCTGTGTTCCATGGGGGCTGGGACTCTGAGGTGGGCTCCGGTGAGACTCCAGTGAGACAGCGGAGGTTTCTACGGCAGAAGCCAGTCACCAGGGTGAGGCTGGGGCTGGGAGGTGGGCTAGGACACCTGGGCCAAAATCCAGGAGTGTTACCTTGCCTCTTCTGCCCCAGGCCTGTCCTGGGGTATCTAGGTATCCTGACCTCCAGCCAGGATCCAATAGATGGAGTGACCAGATTAGGGGTCCCCCAACTCCGTCCTCCATTTCCTTCACCAAATCACTGGCAACAGCGAGGAATAAATTAAATTAAAAATTCAAGTTTTCTGATCCAACCATGAAAAATACTCTAAAACAAAAACAAAAACAAAAAACATTGCAACAGGTTCTCAGGGTCTCTTGTGCCCCAAATGAGATGGCCTGGCCAGGGGCTATGCCAACAACAGCCCCTTAGGCATCTTGTCCGTTGCCTGCTCCCCCCACCCCCAGGGCTGGTCCCCGGGTACGTGGATGACCCCCTGTGGGCAGAAGCAGCACCAGTAGTGGGAGAGGCGGCCGTCCAGGTGGGGCCCGCATCCTGCAGGCAGGGACTAGGAGCCTAGGAAGGTCCAGAGCACGGGGACCGTGCTGAGGAAGAGCTGGCAGCTGCCCAGGCTGCTGCTGCATGAGTTATTGCTGGTGAAGATTGGCTCAGGGGCCTCATACAGGGTCTCGTCTGGGGGACACAAAGACAGGACAGTCAGCAGCGGCCCAGACCCCCCTAGTGGCCCCACCTGCTTCCTGGAGCATCCTCAGACCTGGACTTCCCCCCCCCCCCCCCCCCCCCCCCGTTTCAGCCTGCCATCCCTCGGGGCACAGAGCTCTGTCTAGCAGTGCGGAGCGAGGCGAATAGCAGACACCTTACTGAGGTGTGCCTGGCACCCAGGTGAGGCCCCATGCTGTGGGGCCCCCTCGTCTCCAGATGTGGCTACCAAGTTTCAGGAGCTCAGAACACAGGCCTTTGTCCCTCCTGGGGCACTTCCCCAACGTGGTTCTCTGGGGCAGCAGCCGCAGTGGGGGACCCGGCCACGGGCTTCAACCTCCACTCTTAGCTTAAAATGTCCCCATTGGCAGAGGAGGGGAACCTAGGCTCGGGGGGTGGGACCTGCCCCGGCCACCGCTGAGGTTGTGTGACTCCCCAGGCTATGCTGTGGCCACTTTCCCTCCCCTGGCCACTCAGTGGGTCCCTGGCAAGGACATGAGGATGGGGCCTGGACCCCCCGCCCCCAAGCACTCACTGGTGGGCCGCACGTAAACCTTTAGCCGCAAGCAGGGCCAGTCCACGGCATTGGGCGGCGTAGCAGCTGGAAGAGAAGGGCCGGGGTGAACGGGGCAGGGGGCTCTGGCACCGTCAGCCCCTTCCCCAAGGGTGACCACCCCATAAAACTCCCACTCACACAACGAAGCCCAAAACACAACGACCCCAATCTCCCAGAAGCCCTCCCTCACACTCCCCCTAACCCTCCCTTTTCTGAACCCTAACTCCAGGGACGGCGGGGTGGGGGGTGTCTGTCTGTGTCCAGTTCGATCTCACCCCCGAGCAGCACCGGGTAAGGACAGAAGGCAAGGAATAAAAATGTTTGTTTTCGACTGATCAGCCAAAAGTCAGTGCAACTGACTGACCCATGCGGGGTCAAACCCCTGCTGCCCAGGCGCCTGTCAGCGAGCTTCCCCTGCCCCCACAGCCGGACCTTGGTCAGCACACAGTAAGTGCTCTGGGGACAATTATTTCCATCTGGGAAACAGCAGAAGCCAGTTACCCTGGGAGGGAGGCAGGACCCACACTGTAGAGGTCACACGAACCTGCAAGCATGCTGGGTTTTCACGCCTAAAACGCCACCATTATTGCTTCCTGCTTCCTGGCCCACATGGCAAGTGCACTGGAGGCGGGCGGGGAGGGGGTGCCCACAGCTTTAGCCATGAAGGCGGGGAGAGGGGATCTCAGGGACCATGACAGGGGTTGGAGGGGATGATGAACAGGTGTGGGCACCCATAGAGATACAGCCCTGCCTGTCCCTGCCTGCCCTCTTGACTAGTCCTCTCTGTGGCCACCAACCCCAAGCCCCTCACTCTAAGAAATGAAGATAAAGAGAACGTAATAAAAATAACATTCATCACAGAGATAGGAGGAATAATTACAATAATTATCTTTATGAAACTCCTGTCTCAGAAAGAAAATGTAATTTTTCTTATATTACGGGGCAAATTTAAACACCTTCTCCTCCACCCCTTTCTTCCCTGAATTAAAAGGAAAAAGTCCAACAGAGCAGAAAAGAAGGCAATGGAGCCTTGTAGAGTTTGACACAGGGGGAGCCAGAAAGGCCAGGAGCAGGGTCCCTCCCCCTAAGACCAGGCCCGGTGGTTGCGGGGAGGTGGCAACACGGGGAGGGCCTGGGAGACCTCTGCCTCTGCCAAAGCCAGGACGTGCTGGGCACAACATAGGCTTTGCCCTCGCCCACCAGTCTCCGCGTGCCTCGGTTTCCCCTCTCGGTTCACGGGGTGTGGTGGGGGTGGACAGCCCTGGCTTCCGAGGTCACGTGTGATCACTGAGCCTGTCTCCTCACCTGCAAGATGGGGGCTCTGACAGTGGGGTTCCAGGGCCTGCTGGGTAGATGAGACTCGTGCAAGAGACTCACCCCACCCGCGCCTGCGCACCGCGACCCGGCCCACGCCCCGGGCCCACCACGCGCCCACTCACAGATGTAGTAGTACTCGTGGCCCGGCCGGAACTCGAAGCCCAGCGAGAAGGGCGTGAAGAGCTGGAACTTCTCCGAGAACTTGAGCGGCCCCCCGGGCGCCGCGGGCCGGTTGCACTCCCAGCGCTTGAAGCCGCGCTGCCGGTGGTCGCAGGAGGCGTGGCCCTCGCCGTTGACCATGTACAGCACGTAGTGCTCCATGCGTTCGGCCGGGGGCAGCGGCACCCCGTAGTGCGGGCAGTAGATGTCTAAGTAGTCGTTGATGCTCACCTCCACCGTGTAGCCCCCGCCGTCGCCCACGTGGAACCTGGGGGCGGGTCCTGCGGTCATCGGGAGCGGGGCCACGGCGAGACCAGCGAGGGAAGGAGCCACGGAGGCGCGTCAGGGGCGTGGTCAGCGCAGAGTGGGAGGCGGTCTTAGAAGGCCGCGGAGCGGACTCTGCCCCAGAGATGTTCTGTGGCAGGAGATCACCTGCCCCACCAGGCCCCAAAGTGGTGAGCGCTGGGGAGGGGCTGCCACCAGGCATTCTGGGTAACATGCAAAAGAGCAGGTGCCACGTGATTCGGAGACACCCCTCCGCCCCCCAGCCCCAGGCCCGACATCTGGGCCACTCTGTGACAAGCAGCCCCGCACAAGCTGTGACCCCCCACTGGGAAGTCTTCCCAAAATGTTGTTACTCCTTGACTTCTGCGCCCCTTCCTCCAGACGGCCCCCGTTGTGCCCATCACTTGTGGCCTCCTTAGCTTGCCTTCTGCAGATCCACCTGCCAGGAATAAATGCCCAGGGTGGCGCGGGGACACTGCCCGGAGTTGGGGCCCTCTCGAGGGCAAGCTCTACCCCACTCTTTGCCTCAGTTTCCCTGCAGGGGGCAGGGCCTGGAGTGAAGAACGCCTCAGCCCTTCCCTCCCAAGTTCAGCCCAGCTCAGAGGTGCCCTGGATTCTACCCTCCAGCACCACCCCTTCTGTTCTGTGCAGCTGAGTCCTAGTCCAGCAGCTGCCCCCAAGCGCCTGATTACCTCACCAGGTTCCCCCACCTTTGACAACTCCACCTCCAGCCCTGCCTCCCAGCCTTTGCCCTGGAGGTCCCCTTAGACTGTCCTATAGAGCCATCCCCTTCCTGGGGGAGCCCTCCTGACCCGGCCTTGTCTTGCTAGGATGGAGGTCAGCTGAGCAAGGGCCAGGCAGCTCCTCTTCCGTCACTGCCTGGGGCTACAGTGCCAGGAGCCCTTAGATCTCTCTGACGTGGTCCCCTGGGTCCCTGTCATGCAAACGAAGCCTGGACTGAGGGGGGACAAGAGGGGGCCTCCCGAGAGGGGCTTATTAGCACATAAAAGACCTGAGCATGGAGGGTTGTAGGGCAGGCACCCCCACCCTCCCTGCACAGGCGAGGAAACTGAGGCCCAGTGAGGGTCACAGCAGGGAGGGTGCAGGCCGCTGGGATCCCAGCCCTGCTGCTGCCTTCATGCCTGGCCTGCCAGCCGCCCCAGCCTACACGAAGGAGGGAGCACCGCCTGGCCCCCATGCCAGGAGTGCTGATTGGCACAGCCAGCTCTGGGGTGGGCGGCCAGATTATCAGATGGCAGAGGTTGGCCCCCCACTGCCCCTGAGATGCTGCACCGGGCGTGGCTAAGGGCTCCTGGAATCCCCGGAGCTGGAAATGAGGCAGGCAGGAGATCCTGCTCCCTCAGGCCTCAGTTTTCCCTTCTATCCCTGGAGTGGTGATTTCAAGTCTGTGGACAGGGTTGGGCTGGGACAGGGTCAGCCTGGGACCCCGGCCATCCCTCGGGCTGTCCCCTGGCAGGTGGGACATAGGTGTCTCATTGACCTGCCAAGTCCTCCAGCCCCTTGGTCTTGATCAATGCAGAAGCTGCTCCAAGCTGTTTGAAAAGTCATTTTCACTCCTTCCCAGCCTCACTGAAAGCCCCATTGATCAACCAATCAATGACGGCTACGGCTTTGTGGCTGTCCAAAGACCAGCCCGCACCCAGACCAGCCCTGTGGGAGAGACAGTGATGGGGGAACTATGGGTGGGGTGCCAGGCTGGAAGCACTGCCATCCTGACCCCCAACCCCACCCCACCGGGTCTGTTTCCCCTCCCGTCCCCAGCATGATGGCTGAGGATACACATGAGGCCTGGCTCTCGCAGGGTGGAGCCATGGCATGACCCTTCCTCCCTGTTCGCCTCTGCTTGTGTCCTCTACTACACCCAACTGAGTCCCCCTGCAGCAGACATGATGGTCAAGCTCTCCTTCCGGAAAGCACTGGAGACCGAGGCCACTTTGCTGGCTCAAATACTGGCCCCCTGAATCCAGGGCTCACCATTCTGAACATCAGTCAGACTCTGTGATCCACTGGCTCAAAATGGCACGGATTAAAACCCACAGTTCTCCCAGGCCCACAAGGCTCCATGTCCCCCTGACACTCCCAACCTCATCACCCTGGACTACTTCCAGGTCACTCTCTTTTAGCCACACCAGCCTCCTGGCTGTTCCTGTCCGCACCCCAGGGCCTTTGCACATGCCCTCTGCCTGGAATGCTCTCCCTCCTCCCACACCTCATCAGGCATCCATCACATTTCTACCACCACAGCCTGCAATCCTGGACCGTGGGGCTGGCCCCTTACCCTGTGACCCGCATGGGCCCTGCAAACAGTGGCACTCAATACATGTGTTTTGATAGAACAAAGGCCAAAATTTTAAGGTCTCTGAGGTTTTAGGGTCATGGGTAGTAGACAGTGGCCACCCTCCGCTGTGGGGAGGCAAGGACCCCAGGCAGACGTGTCCCAGGGGAAGCCCCCAGCACCCCAAGCTCTGGCCGCCTGAGTGTGCCCCTTTCTCCCTTCCTTGGCTCTGAAACAGTGGTGGCCTGGCCGTGTTGGCATTCCTGGATCTGAGTCGGCTAGTGAGCCAGGGGTGAGTGCCTCACCCGACTCAGGGTGGTGCCTCTGCAGGAGAGGGGCCTGACTCCCAAATCTCAGGGACAATGAGAGCCCTAAGGTGGCTGGGCGTATCAGATGAAGTCTTGGGTCCCTCCACTCTTGCCTTAGCCTAATATGCAATTACTCCATGGGAGCATAGCTGCGATAGAACGAAATTCTCAATAAGGGATTAATGATTGACTTGGGTCTTTCCCAGAAAGAGGGCTCCTGGAGGCTTTCAGACCTCCTAGTCCCCCGCCCCGCCAGCCACATCTTCACCCCCATCTGCTTACCCTGTTAATGCCTACTCTTCCAGGCAGCCCTCCCAGCCCTGAGCCATTCCTCGCCTGTTGAGGCTCCACAACCTGCCCTCCACAGGCACCCCAACCTTGCCAGCCACCCCTCCCCGCAGCCACCCAGCAAGCAGCTAATTAGCTCCAGTCGGGCAACTATCAAGTCATTAGACGCTACCAGCCAAGCAACCAATTAGGGATCTCACCCAGAATGGGAGTGCGGGCTTTGCCACCTTCCCAGACTGAAAACTGATGCACGGGCAGAGAGGGCAGCTTGCCAGGGCCCGTGCACTCGTCCAGCCCCTGGGCGGGGCAGAGCCTGCTGGTCCCCCTGCAACTCTCTCCAGGCCCCCAGCACCCAAAGCCAGCGTTCCAAGGAGGTGCCGAGGACACGCTTCCCCATGGAGGGGTGGGGGGCAGGGCCCCAGGGTCAATGAGAGCCCTACGGTGGCAGAAGGTCAGAAAGGATAGTGATGGCCCCGTGGCTACAGGGGCTACTCGGGATGCAGGGGCCCCAGAGGTGAAGGAAATAGGGATGGTGGCAGTGAATGGTGGAGCAGAGTCGGCCCCACCCCCAGACCTCAGCCCAGCTGCATGTTCTGCTGGGACACCTGTCATGGTGACCCCTCACCCCCCCAGCACGCGCGCAGTACAGGGTCCCCCACACTTCTTGGCCAGCCCCCCACCTTGCTGCCTTGGAGGAAGAACGATGTCCAATTGGGCCAGCTGCCCTGTGGCCGTGGATGACTCATGTTCTCAGACCCGTGAAATGGGGGCACTGTGGGGCACCTGCCCCATAGGGTGGGTGGCACAGCCTGACCTTCCTCTGCAACCACCTTCCAAGAGAGAAACCATGGGGCGCGGCTGGCCACGTCGCCCGTGCCTAAGGCGGATGGAAAGGGGAAGTGGGGTCATGGGGGGAACATGGCTGAGGGTTGGGACCCCCATCCTGCCTGGCCCAAGGGCCTGCAGATGCCACAGGAAGGAAATGCCTGCCTCCCAGACCTCCTCTAATGCACCCACCGCTCCCAAGACAAGCTCTGCCTCCACCCATGACCTAAGAAACCCGTGAAGGTCATAGGGGCCTCTGCAGGGGACCCTGAAAGCTGGAGACACCAACCCCTCACCGGCCTGGCTGTCCTGGGCAGCGCGCAGCCAAACCTGGCTGAGCCCATGGCCGGCCCTGGGCCTCTATCCCCGGCCTCGGCTTCTTCCTTTGCTGAGGCCGCCCAGGGGGTTCCATGGTACAGAGGGATCTGGGCCAGGGCCAGAGGTTCCTGCCAGCCCAGCAGACCCCAGGAGGCCTGCATGCCCTAGCTCCAACCCGGATGGCAGGAGCCCAGGCCCTTAGCAGGTGGGGGGCACCTCACGACTACCAGTCCCCACACTGGTGTCCCCACCCCAGATGGGAGCTCTCACTGTGGATTTGGGGGCCTGGAGGTCCCTCCTCTCACCCACAGGACTGCCTTGGTTTCCCACCTCTGTGGGGGACCTGTGAGCCCCTCGGAGCTGTCTATGCCCATGCCTGGCCTGTCCGTATTAGGCTCTGCTGCCATCACAAGGGGCACAGCCTACCAGCCCCCGCCTCACAGAGGAGACACAGGGGCTCCAAACAACCAAGCTGCCCACCCGAGGTCACTCCTGGGGTTCCAGGACCCACAAATCTGAGTCTGGCCCCCCCACGGCACCCTGGACCTCACCTTCTGTCCCCAAGTCCCCAGACCTGCTGGTCTCACTTTTCAAGCCCCCAAGCAGGCTGGATGAGCTTCTTTCAAACAAAACAAAAAAGCCTCATGCGGCAAAAAGTGAAAATGCAGTATTGCCTCTCAGAGCTGCACCCCCGCACCCCACCACCGAGGCCCGGGAAGCCCCACTCCACATGGGAGCACTCTCCCCAAGCCTTCAGCTCCCCACTGGGCCATTCCAGGGGGACATGGCTGCTGCCCTCCCCATTGGTGACGTGCCCTGTGGGAGACTGGGGGACGGTGGGTGCCCTATATGGTACCCCATCTCAACCTCGACAGCCCCTCTGCACCATAAGCAGCACAAGGCCCAGGGGTCCATGGAGCCTGGGGGACCTGGACATATCCCCTAGCAGAGAGGCTGGGGGAGGAGCTAGTGGGTGGGCAGGCGGTGCCGCCATCCGCAAGGCTCAGGACTGCCACAGCCAGGCTGCACATGTAGACACACTAACGACACACACAAACACGCAGCCCACACACGGACAACGCGTTCCCCCATCACACACATGCACATGTAGCCCAGACACCAGACATGCTCCTGCAAACACGCATGCACCCTCCACACACCTGTGCTCAGGCACTCACACAGATACCTGTGAAAACATGCCATGCACATGCCGGCACACAAATCACCCTGCCACGCGGACAGGCATGTGCGCCACACAGACATGTACCTCCCGGCACCCCCAGGACCCCCACATGTTGGAGAGAACACACTGTGACATGTGCAGGCACACCCTGCAGCCCCCACACCCCTGCACACACTCAGACGCACATGTAGCCCTATGCTCAGCCCACGGCCAGGCCAGGTGAGGGCGGCCAGCTTGGCTGGGGACAGGACTGGAGGCGACCAGCAGCCAGGCTGGGGATGGACAGCGGCTGGTGGGGATGCCGGGTGCTAGGGGGCCGGTGCTGGACAGGCGATGGCCCCCCGTGACGGCATGGAGGCGGGTATGGGGCTCGCTCTGCCATGTCTGCGGCTGTCTGTGTACAGGAAGTGGTCCGTGGGCAGGAGGACGCATCTGGGACACAGCTACCCACTGCCTCAGAGCAGGTCCCAGGCCCTGCTGGCAAGGTGGCCCGTCCATCCCCATCTGAGCCCGTCTGTCCCTTGGCTCCTGTACCACCCCTCCATCCTCTGCCTGAGTGAGCTGCCCACCCTGGCTCCATCTCTTCCTCACGGTGAATTTTGTGAGCATCCCTCTCAGGCACGCCCCCTGACCCTGCGTCCCGTCTCCCAAATGCCTCCACCCATCTCCAACTTTTACCCATCCTCACGTCCCTGACCAGGCATGTCTCTCCACTCTGTCCCTCAGACTGCATCATGCTCCCCAACCCTGTGCCTCTCCCCGGCACTGTGGTCCCCGGACTGGGCACCCTGGACCCCAAGGCCCAACGCCTCCTCCTCCTCCTGTGCCCGGAGCACCCTGTCTCTGGGCACCGATCCTGGTCCGGCTGCCCAGGACACCAAACCTCTCAAGAGGTCCCCAGGCTCCGTAGCCCCTTTGGACAAACCCCCGACCTCCGCGATCACTGGAGCCCCAGTCTGGACCCAGCCAGACACCAGTCCCATCATGAAGTGTCAAGAAGGCAACCTCACACCTAGGATGCCACAGGCAGGAGGAGGAAGGGGAGAGGGAGGCAAGACGCCCTGCCAGCTGGGGTCTGCACCCAGAAAGCGGCGTCTCCCCTCGGGTGGTTGGTCAGAGCAGGGCTGTCAGGGCATTAGCAGGAGGTGGCCGAGAGGCCAGTGGGGCCGGGACTGGTGCCTCCTTCCCCTAGCAGGAACCTGCGGGCAGCCTGGCCCTGTGGCAAGTGGGGCCGCAGGCGGGCAGCCCCCACAGCCCCTGGCTGTCCCTATTCGCGGGCTCCTTGTATGTTTGACGTTTCCTAGAACAAAGGACAGGCCATGCTAAAGACAGGATTCCGGAGCTGAAACCAAAAACTTGAGCCGCGGAAGCGCTGCCTGCTGGGCTCCCTGCTTGGCTGGCCGCAGGGAAGAGCCTTAATCAAAGCCACATGTGACTGGTGGGGCCGGCTGCGCAGGGGACTGGGACCGCTCCACAGTGGCCTGGCCGGCCCCCTTTGGTGTGGGGTCCGACCCAGCTGCAGAGGCGCCAAGGGGGAGCTGGGCGCGCTCTCTGACCCTAGGATGGGGACCAGTGCTCTTGTCCCAGAGCTGCCTGGGGCCAGAAGGTTTGCAGGACAGCCGACTCCAGGGAGCAGCTGGGCCGGCACATGGCAACAGGGAAAGTGACTGGTGGTAGGGGAGCAGGCAGTGGGGAGGCTGGTCCCTCAGTACCCCACATGCAGCCCAGCCACCCGGGAATGCAGTGTGATCCTGAGTGCTGAAGCTGAGGATGGAGCACTGGGACCTGGGAGCCTCCTCTCCTACGGGACCCTCAGCCCACTCTGGCCTTCAAGACCCAGGGACAGCCCAGCGGCTTCTGCTGCTGTCCAGGACGTGGTCAGTCACCAGCAAACTTTTCTCGCTCTAACAGGGGCTTCTGCTGTCCCCCAAACTGTACTCAGCACCCAACACCGAGGAGGTCGTGCAGGCGGGTGGGGCACGAGGCATGCTGGCCAGGCGTGGCAGGCTGGGCACAAAACCACCTGCCCCAGCTCTGCTCCCTCACCATGACCTTGAGCCAGATGCTCAGCCCCTCCGCACCTCAGTTTCCCCATCAGCACTAGGAGAACAGGGAAAAGGTCCTACCTGGTCAAGACTCCTGGGACTGACCCCAAACATCCCTGGTACCTTGGAATGGGGACCAAAGGTCCCTGGAGTGAAGGTGGACCTCAGGTCAGTAGGGAGGGGCGTTCCAACTTCCCCAAGTTAATCTGGGGACCCACTGGTAGAACTGACTACTTGCCTTGGGGGGACCCTCGTCTCCCAGCTCCAGGAGCAGCTCAGTGTCAAGGTCCCTGGGGATCCCCACCAACTCCACAGGAGGCTTCCCTGGAGAGACCCGAGGATTGGGGGGGTCCCCCAAGTCCGGGAGGGAACTTAGGGCTACACAGCTCTGCAGTTGCCAGAGGGGTTCCCCAAACTCCCTGGATGGTGGCGTTCTGGGGCATGCAGGGCACAAGTCCCTCGAGACTGCATGGCCGTGAAGCGCCCTAAAGGAAGACTGCACGCAGGGCGCAAGTCCCCCAAACTCCGGGGGGCTGGGACTCCCCAGGGGTTCCCACAAGCGGGGACCAGGCGCCCCCGCGCCGGAGGCAGCATGCGCGGGCGGAGCCCGGAGTTCGGTGCAGGAAAGGGCGGCCCGGCCGGGAGTGGGGAGTGTCCGGCCCCCCCCACCCGGAGCCGTCCCCGCCCGTGCTCACCTGGGGTTGCTGCGGTTCCAGTAGACGGCGTAGCGGTCGGCGTTGGCGCGGGCGGCGTCCTCGGCGCGCGCTAAGGGCGGCGGCGGCAGGAGCAACAGCAGCAGCAGCACGGGCAGCAGCGGGCGCTGCGCGGGCGCCATGGCCCCGGTCCGGCCGCGGCGCTCGCCTGGCCGTCGCCTGCCAGCCGTCTCCGCCTCCTCCGCCGCCGCGGCCGCCGAGCGGGCGGGGGGGGGGGAGGGCGCGCCGGCGCTTGGAGATCCCCAGCCGCCCCCGCCTGGGCGCGCGCGACCTCGGGCGCCGAGAAGTCAGGCAGCAGCAGGCGGGGCGCCGGGGTCGCCCCGGGCGCCGGCCCGGCTGCGCGGACTCTCGGAGCACGGGGCACCACTGCCGCCGGGGAGGCGCCGGGTCTCCGGCCTTTGTCCCGCCGAGCTCCGAGAGGGCCGCGGGCGCCCCCTCCTGCCGTGCCCTGGCCACGCGGAGGAGGGCAGGGGCTCCCACACCAACCAGCCCCCACACCAACCAGCCCCCACACCCGCGACCCGAAGCGTCACAGTCGGCGGCCCAGGTCCAGCGGCCCTGCGACTCCCATCATCATCACGCGGCCCTGACCCAGGGTCCCTGAGGTCTTCTAGGTCACCTCCATTGAGGCCACCAAGCCCGTCTGCAGCTCCTGGCCAGTGCGAGGAGCTGGAGGCGTAGAGATGAGTCCCTCCCACCTCACGCCGGCATTCAAACCCAGACCCCGCATCTTAAGCCAGGCGGGGCCAACTCCCAACCTCCCTGCGCTGGGCAGGGAGTTTGGCGGTGGACTGAACCTAAGTCCACCACTGCTGCCTGCAGTCCCTGGGGGCAGCCACGTCACACGTTTTCCCACCCAGAACCTTCAGCACATAAGTGTGCACACAGGAAAGGTCCTGTGGGGGAGGAAGGCTGGAAGGGGGCTCGGGTGGGCAGAGCAGCCCCTGAGCTGTGTAGGGGCTTGGAGTGACCGCTCCAGGGGGCTTATGCCAGCAAGGAACTGGGGGCCTGACCTCTGGATCTGTCCCTTAGTCGTGCCACAGCATCTCTGACTGTGCAAGTGAGGAGGTACACTGTCACCAAGTGCCGGCTGGAAAATACCAGTGGTGCCCAGCCTGGCTCCGCCTCTCCGAGTGTTTCTGTGTCCCCCAGGCCTGGTGCAGGGTCTGGGAGCCAAGGGCTCTGGGAAGTATCATGTGACAGATAATCAAAGTGAACCGTTAGAGGCCAAAGATCAGCGAACAAGCCTTCAACCAGACAAAGCGAGGATGCCAGGCGGGCCTACCCCAGCCACACTACGTGGTGGGCATGTGTCACATGTCCCCTGAGCTACTTTCCTGTTGCCAGCCGCACTTCCTGGCCTGGAGTGCTTCCCATTAAAATTCCGTTTGTCCTTCAAGGCCTGTCCCACCCTGTGCCCGGAACCCCGGAAGACAAGGTTTTCAGTCCTCCACCCCCTGGGGCAGCACAGCCTGTCTGTCCTGGGTGTTCTGGTTTCCGGGTCCTGTCCTCTGAGCCTTCTGCATGTGGCTGTTCCAGCACTGGCCCCATGGCTCCACAGAAGAGGTGGGAGCCTGACAACAGGTGGTGGCCAGGACAGGCCCTGGAGGCACAGAAGTGGCCAGGGACACCTGGCAAGGCCTTCAGCCAGCATCCCGGACGCCCTTGGGTGGGCTGTCTATCTCTTTGGGGACAGAGGTCCAGCCTCCTCCTGACCAGAGGCCTGATGGCTGGACCCAAGGCTCTAGGAGGCCCTTCCAGGAACTCCCCTGCCCTTGGGAAAGACCCCTCCTGCTGAATGGGACCTCACAGATGGGGCAGGGGCTCTTCTGTCACACGCGGTGGGAGCAGACCCACACATGGGAGTGGGAAGGGCACAGCAAGCAGAGGGGACCTCCTTGGCAAAGACCGGTGGTGGGTCGACTCATTTGCATGCAGGGGCCACCGCTGCGACGCCACCGTGAGCGGATTTGAGCAGAAGCTCCATTTTCCTTCTGTTTTTGTCTCTTTCAAGGTCAGAGTGGGAGCAGGGACAGGAACAAAGGCATGTGCCCAGAGGAGAGGATGGGAGGGGAGGGCTGGGCTGCTACAAGGCCTTGCCCCAGGCAAGGTGGGGCTGGGAGCACAAAGCAGCTGCCCAGCCACAGCTGCTGTGGGCACCAAAGAGGTCCTGTCCCCTCCCAGAGCCAGAGGCGTCCCAGCCTCCAGCCTCAGCAGGGGCTCAGCTGGGGTCAGGGGTCATTCTGGAGCAAGCTTCCTCTGGAGCCAAGAGCCAGACATCAGGACTAGTCTGGGTACAGGGATGAGTCTTGGGTTCAAGCCTCAAAGATATACCACAGACCCAGGGAGGGTCTTGTCCCAGCCAGGCCCCGACCTGGCCCCTGGCCTGTGCTCAGCACCCCTACCCAGCACCACCAGCCCCCTGACCCCATCACCCATTACCCATGCCACCTGCCCCGCAGGACAAGTCCCCAAGACTAGGGATCAATGTCCAGCATGTCCTCGGCCTTCAAAGGCCAGAGCTGTGGAGAAGGCTAAAAATACATGGGGAGAAACTTCTCATCACAGAACAAATGGAACCAAATCCGCCGCCTGCTCTGGCAGTTTTCAGACACTGTGGCCCAGCCAGGTGGGGGTTGGCGGGAAGGGGTGGCGAGGAGCATGGGGCCTCGGCTGCCAGGGACTCCACTGTCCCTGGTCAGAGAGAGACGAGCCCACTCTGCACTTGGGGTAGGGGGTCAAGGAGAACCCCCCAGGCTGTCGGTTTTCATTAAGGGAAATAAAAGCCTCTTCCTTTCTCTTGCTGATAAAAATACCCACCCTTGTGTTTGGTGTAGCCCAATTCCCACAGTTGCCAAGGCCACTGCCGCCCTGAACAGGCCCCTCGTCCCTGCTGGTTGCCTCTCTGCCCTCCTCCCCTCTCCTCCCCACTTCTTTCTCACCCTCCCAGCACCCAGGCTGGACAGACCCCAGCCTTCCACTGTGACCACCTGCCAGTCCAGGGCTACATATCCTGGGACGGACTCGCTCAGGACCCGCAGTGCCCCACACAAGTGTCCCTGCCCCTGTGCCTACCTGGCAGGTGGAGTGTGGCAGAGTGCCCAGCAGCAAGCGGCTCAGTGTCACAGTTCACTTTTAGTGCGAACGGGAACAGCCACAAGTGGCTGCTGTATTGAGCAGTGTAGCTCTGGGTACACCTGTACAGCCACACCTGCCTGGGACCAGGACATTATGGAGGGGGATGGCAGCTCAGACTCCCAAAGGAGAAAGATTAGGTGCTGAGCCCCCACAGAGGGCAGCATCCCAGGAACCCCAAGAACGCGCAGCTGCCCGCGTGCTGACTGCTGGTGAGTGGGATGCAGCCCTGCTGGGTGCTGGGGCCAAGTCCCGGGGAGCCCTCCTCCCCATGCAACATGCCTGATCCCCACCCGCTGCCACCCTGAGGCAGCTGGCCACAAGCTGCCCCTTTAATGAGGCCGAGGCGCCCAGCCTCACCAACTTTCCCCCATACCCATTTCTGAGATGGAGAAGCCACAGAGTGGTCAGCTGGAAGCCAGAGATTCCAACCTGCCCAGAGCTGAGGGAACAGCTTTGTTTGCTACAGGGGCAGCGAGCACGCGGAAAGGGGTGGAGTGGGCGGGGCCTCAAGGGCCCAGGCCGGACCTTTGGCACTGTGACTGCGCACTCGCTGGGCCCCTCCGCAGGTGACCTCAAGCGCGTGCAGGCCTGTGCATATGTCCTATACCACGTGAGGTGGAGGAAGGCACCAAGAGCCCCTCACGTGCTCAAATCGTGCGCACATGCACACGCGGGTTCCCGGGCCTCCGGGACGCAGGCCTTTCATCTTGCACTGACAGGCCCCTCTCTCGGCTTTTAGCCGCAAGAACTTCCTGCTAATAGTGCATTAATCTTGGCGGGGCTGCCAATTACTCGACACTAAGGCGGAGGAGGGGGGTGCGGTGGGGCTGACAGGCGTTGACAGGCACCCGGGCCTAGATGCATAGGGCGTCCCTCCCCGCCTGACTGGGGAGAGCAGGAAGCAGCCCGGCTGAGGGCGGGCAGTGTGTTCCCAGCTCCGGATGGCAAACGCGGGGTCTCTCCTGATCTCATTAGAGTAATTAATGTGCCTTTTGAAGCTTGAGAAACTGCTCAGAGCTGTCGGAGAGGGGTGCAGATCATAGGGCGGGGGGGAGGGGGAGGTGGCAAGGTGTCTGCGCGCCTGTTAAAAGCATGTCCCAGTGGGTCAGACGAGGAGAAATGGAGAATAGAGAGACGGGCAGAAAGGAAAGGAGAGCAAGCGACAGGCTGTGCAGATGGAGACACAAGCGGGAGCTGGCTGAGGCGTGCCTGGGGTGAGAAGGGCCGGTAGATGGGGGAAAGGTCAGCTACACAGGCCGAGAGGCAGAGGTTGTGGACACCTTGAGGCCTCCCAAAGACTCTGGCCTCACCTCCTCAACCTTGAAGGGTCTGCAAAGAATGGTGGAGTTGGGGCTGGGTACAGTCAGGGAGGACTCCCTGGAAGGGGCAGCTAGGCACTGGAGTGGGAAAGGGAAGTGTGAGTGGAGCTTGGAACGTAGACAGTAAAGAAACAAACTGGGGACCAGCTTGCCATGACAGAGATGGAGCCTCTGCAGCTGACAATGGGCTGGGACCTAGGCTCATCCCTGGCAAGGCAGGTCTGTAGGCTGTGGACAGGCCCAGGGCAGTGATGGGTCCGTCCTAAGACCCACCCCACAGTGGACATGGAGACAAGGTGAGGCTCGGGAGAGGCAAAAATATGAGGCCCCAGAGGGAACTATCTCCCCACCTGTACAGTTGTTTGGGGAGTCCAAGCCACCCTGGGCCCAGCAGGGCAGAGACCAAGCAGCACAAGGCTGCCACCTGGTGGCAGCTCCTTCTAATGACATGGCCATGGTGACTGGCCAGTAACCTAGGGGAGCCTCAGGCTCCAGGAGGCCACCCACCAGCCCCTCCCCTACGACTCTCCAAGATCAGATTTACAGAGGGCAGGGGTGACAAAGCTGGATCCTCCCAGATACAGCGGATCTAGGGAAGACAAGGCCCACAGGAAAACCCACGCAGCCCCTCACTGGGAACAAGAGGTGCCCAGATGGGCCAGTTACAGCAATGATTCCACGGGAGGCAGATGCGGAAGGGGCAGGAAAGGTGCTGGGGCTATGAGTGGAGTGAGGCGAGGTCCCAGAGGGCATGGTCCTCGAAGGGTCCCTGGCTGAACGTAGCACAGAAGAGGGAGCCCGGCGGATCCACCCCCTCCCTGTCCACGCTATGGGACTCCCCCAGACCCTCTGCACCGCTGAGGGCAAGGCAAAAGGAGGCCAGCGTGGTCACGAACGGTGGACACCCACTCTGTGAGCCGGGATGCCAGGTCTGGCCCAGTGTGGAGCAGGGTGCCAGTCAAAGAGCCACTGCTGCCTTTATTGTCCCCAACCCAGCAGGAAGGCGTTCCCAACAGGTCCCTCAGCTCACTTGCTCGCCAGGCCTCACCTCAGGGCTCCTGTGTCCCCATGGTGCGAGGTCATCAGAACAAGTCACAGCCTGACCAGGAGGCCTCAGAGCCCTGGGTGGGGCTGCCAGGGTCCCTCTGGTTTGCATCTGGCATCATGCGTAGGTGGTCCTGTCCAGGTAGAGGGTCAAGGCTGCTTCAGGCCAGCTGGGCAGTCCCCAAATGAGCTTTCAGGCCAGCTGCAGAATCGGGAGTGTCCTGGCCCTGGGAGTGGGCCCCTCATCTCCGTCCTTGCCTCCAGGTGGGTGGAAATACCACCTCCCCAACCGAAGCATCTGGAAGATGAGGGGCAGGGGCGAGAGAGGTAGAGCTGTGCCTGAGGGCTCACCCTCCATTGACCAGGAGCTTCTCACCTGTCTAGCCCTTGCCCCCAGGGCCATTGGGAGTCCCCACAGCCGGGACAAGGGGGTCTCCCAGACAGGAATAGCAGGAGACCAAGGAAGCTATCACAGCATCTCAATGCCTCCCCTGGGGGGCCCTAGGAAATCAGAATTGTCCCCTGGTCCAGCTTCCATACCTGTGCTCCAACAAGCTAGGGCTGGACAGATGTCACTCCTTGCTCAGGCCTAGGCCAGGCTTTGTGCCAGCAGCCCCTGCATCCTCAGTCCAGCCCCCTTCCCCATCCCCCTGGGGACAGGAGACCACACCCATTCCTCTCCACAGCACCCTCAGTGTGGACCACGACCTTTAGGGTCGGACCCACAGCTCTGACTCAAGCACTGCATCCCTTTCTCATCTTAAAGAAATGGGAAACTAAGGCTGGTGGGGGCCATGTCTTGCCTTCGACTGGGCTGTGGTTACTTGGATGATTCCAGGCACGCGGCCTTCACGCCTCTCCAACCCGGCCCACCTGCCCCCCACACCCGCCCAGAGCCAGGGCAATGGGGGCAGGGCTGTGCTACCATCTCAGGTTCCTTGTTTCAAAGATGGTCTCTTCGTCACTGTTCAGAGAGGCCATCTCGGTGGGGTCATCAGTGTTGGCGAGGAGGCCGTACCTTCTCCGCTGGGGTTTCTTCAACCTGGAAGCAGTCCCAGGTGCCATCAGTGGCCATCTCTGGTCACCTCTGGGGGTAGTGACACCCCATCCCACTTCTCCCCATGATTTTTCCCTTGTTTCAGCCTTCAGTTTCCTCTGCGCCACCCCTGAAGCCTTGCTGTGAAGACTTATGTAATTGTATGACTTTTGTGCTTTTTTAACTGTTAGTGATTATTAACTGATCTTCTACAGAAAACAGGAGGTGGACGCCTCCCCTGGTGGGCTCCTGGAACGGGTGCTGTCGTTTCACTCTGCTGATGAGATAATTAAGTCTCAGGAGTGAGGGGTTGTCTCAGGCCAAAAACCACGCTCCTAACTGCCAACAGGGAAAGCAGGGGGAACTTCTGTGGCGGATGCAAAAAAGGTCAAGTACTCAGAACAAGAGCACTGCACTCACAAGAGTGTCAGTGGGGCACAGACAGGCCTGTAATTTAAAGTGTCTGGTCATGGTCATCTCTGTATGGCAACGGTCCTTCGGAGATCAGCCCCGGAAAGGGAGACAAAAGCGGAAGCTGTGGGCCTGAACCAGAAACAAGCAAAGTGGGTGGGCTGCGGGGAAGGAAGAAGAGTCCTCAGTACTGACAGTATTGGTAGGGGTCGCAGGCCCAGTTTGGATTGGTGGGTGTCACCTGGCAGATGGGTGCAGACAGGGACATAAAGCCGGCACACCCTCCCGCTCCCCGCAAAAGTACACTGCAGCATCGGTTGCTACCTCTGCTAAAGCCACATTCGCACCGCCGAGTCACGAAGCACCAGGGCATCATGTGACCGCCGCCCCGCCCACAAACGACGTAACGACGCCGCGGAAAGGCCCACGACCGCTCCGGAAAAGCGGGGATCTCGCACCCCAGTACGTGCGTAGCGAGGCGCGCGCTGATTGGTCGCGCCAGAGCGGCGGCGGCGTGCGCCTGACACACCTGAAAGCCCGGATGAGGAAGTAGATCGCGACCAGGCCACAGAAGCCCGTAAGCACGTAGAAGGAGCGTATTAGCGGAGAGCCCGGCGAGCCTGGCAGTCCAGGATGGGTGCTGTTGTGCAGCGCGTCCGGCTTGCTTCCGTTCGTCACGGCCTGCAGTGACAACGTGGTATCCACGGGGCGCTGTGAGGGAGGCGTGGGCTCTTCAGCCCCGCACAGCAGAGCTAACATTAGCAGCAGCACCAGCAGGAGCAGCAGCGGCAGCAGCATTCGCGGCCCCATGGCCTGGCGGAAGCGGTGACTTGCGCCTCTGGAGCCCCCGTCACTCACTGGTGCGGGGGCGGTGCTAGCCAATAGCGTGTGGGGGCGGAGCCAAGTGCTGAGACGCCCAGCCCACTGGCTCCTTGCATAGCTTAATCCCGGGCGTTTCCTACAGTAAGTACTCCACGCGCCAGTGACCACGTGTGCACCTCGCACCGGCTCGCGTCCTGTGGCGACCCTGCTGTCCCCTGCCCCTCGCCCGGATCGCCACAACCACGCCGAGGTCCCTGTCCTGGGGGACAGGTCAAATGAGCTGGGCGGCTGGAGAGTGGAATTTGGGCAGCAGGGAAAGTGACGTCTCGCTAGTACCTTAGGACCACTCCCTAGAAACCAGGTTCCCAAAGCGCATGGTGGGAGGTGGTGAAAAGACCAGAGTAAGAGGCAAGGCCAAGGTCTGCTTAGCACAGGGCCCTTGGGGCTTCCCTCCTACAGGGGCAGCCCTGGGAACTCAGCTATTCTGGTCCTCCGCTAGGCTCACCATAGGGGTCCTGGTGGGCCCACCAGGGTGACAGTTGATGCAGGCTGGGCCCTCCCAGAGGTCCATGAGCCCTAGCCTGTGAATCCTGCTAAGCCACACCCAGGTGAGGGGGTGGCATCATGGCCACCCTGACCACACAACACACTACATTGACTCTGCTTTGGTGCACAGCCACCATCCTCCCAGCCCTGGTGGGAGTTGGGCTGACAAGCCAAGAGTCCAACTCTCTGCACCCCATGACCAGAGCAGGAATCAAACCAGCTCAGGAAGCAAGCTGGGCTCTGTGTGCAGCACAGATGAAAAGTGCCCAAGACCTTTGCCAGGACCCTTGCCCACTTTACAGGAGTACCAGGAACACCTCCACCTCCTCACACCAAGACAATGAAGTGATCGACTGGTCTGGTTCCGGTCCAGCTTGTTCCCTGAACCAAGGACAGATGAGGCTTTTTCTGAGGGACTCACACCAGCACCCACCCCTTCCCATGCAGCCTCCACCTGAGGCTCAGGGACCCACCCTCCTCCACTGCCACACCCCAAACCAGACTCAAGATTTCTGAGTGGACACACGCCCTTTTATTCAAATCTGACTTCCACGTCCTATTACGCTGTTGCAGGTGAGTACTGGCCACATGCAAGCTGTCAACACACCCATCCTCCTGGAGCAACTTGAAGGCCCGCACCCCAACTGCGCCAACAAAGCACCTGCAGGAAAAACAAGGAACGGGGGGAAGAACTGGCTCCAGCAGGAGGCATGCACGGGAAGCTGCCGCGCCCATGCTCCCCATTGGAAAGGACACCAGAGAATCCACCAAAGGACTTCCTGTCCCCCATACAGAAAAGCACTTACAGGTGACAAGCTGTGAGGGCAGGGCGCTGCACCTCTGGCTCCTGCTCCCAGGTGAAGTCCCTCTTGGGACGGTGATCCCAGCTCTTTGCCGTTCTCAGGCCACCCTTCTGAATCACACTGGCCTCCCTTCAACCTGCCAAAGCAAAGGAGTGTTACCCTCCCCCAGATCCTAGACATGCTCACTCACAGCTGCCCCCCACCTCCCCTGAAACCATCCACAGCACCTAGGAGGGTGTCAAGCTAGTCATCGGGGCCATTCCGACAGGAGGCCCCATCACAAGCCAGCGTGCCCAGGGCAGGCGTGCGCCTTTCAGGTGGGCCACGCCACGTTCCATTCCCTAAGCAGAGCCAGCGACCCACTTGGGATGGAGCTGCTTAGAGACTGGTGTGGGCTCTGGGCAAAAACTCATGGCGGCAACAGACATCAGAGCACTAAGGTTAGGAGCATGACTTAAGAAGGTCTGGAAAAAGACGGTCAATTCATGAACAAAAAATCCAAAAGGCAGGATGTTCGGTGGTCTCCAATCCCGCTTACGGACCGAACCTACTTGCGATGCGTCATTGCCCGGGCCGCTCGCCTGGCCGCAGGCGGGGAAGTTACGGCCAGAGTCTGACTTTTGTTCTAGCTTGATTTAAAAAAGAAAAATGGAAAAGCAAAAACCAGTCAAAGGAACATTCCCCAGGCACGTTACTTTACTTTCAAATGAGCTCGACAAGAGAAGGGATGTGGACACGAGCGAAAGGAGTTACCTCGAATTACAGGGCTATTTCCACATATGAGCTAGCCAAGGGAGCAGCTTGCGTCTCAGAGGTTTCTGTTGGGCGCACAACACTTCTGTCCTCCGAGGGCTGCAGCTTCCACAGGCTAGCGGAGAACGCTCAGAACTTGTGAAGCAACAGCAAGGCTAAGCTAACGAGCCGTCAGTCTGCAGTCACCCAGGGACACTGCCTGCAGTCCGCTCTCTGGCCTGCTCCTAGGCTAAGGCAGTTGGGTCAGCGTCAGGTGCCCATATGTCTGCTGTCTATGCTGAGCTGCCCGCCCCATTGAGCCCTCCGGCTGCCACTGCCAGAAGCCTCCCAGGGCTGCCCTGTGGTCTGGCCTGCCCACTCCCATCACCCACCTGGCTCAGCTAACCCGGGCCAATGGCAGTCGGCTGTCACAAGGGGCCCGCCAGTGTCAGTTTACTCTGCCTTCCTGGTCTAGCTCTCCGTGGACCTCAGGGCAGGACTTGCAGACCTGCTTCTCAAGCTGCCCTCTCTGCTGCGGTCTGAGTGCCACATGCTCGCGGCAGGAGTGCGTTGTGCAATGAAAGGGAAATTGGCAGAGCAAGGTTCGTTTCAGACGGTCTTTTAATCGGCTTCGTGAAGCCAAAGAAAACTGCGTACAAGAATTCCTTAACCACTTCAAATACAACATCAATGGGATATGCACACGTCTTCCAGTAAAAAAGGACAATATAAATAAACATTTCCAAGAACCTCTCAGGGATGTCTGCAAGGCGACTGTGGGTCACACACAGCACAGACGGGCCGTACAGGCCGGGCCCACTGCTGCTGCCCAGGGTGGGGCCTACCGAGCTATACTCAGAAACAGTACATGAAGCTGGAAAAAAGCCACAGCTTCATCAGCTTCCAACAAAGTGGACTCAGAGTCTGATCTCAAGGAGGATTGAATTGGGGCACCCACCCAACTTCACAGGGTCGACCCCAATAGAAAAGGAAATAAAAAAGGGAACACAACCACAAACAAAAATAAAACCCACATGACCCCAATGATCTTCTAAGAAAACTCATGGCTCATGGTTAAAAAAAAAAAAAAAAAAAGTGAAATCTGAAGTGCTTTTCAAAACGTTTTTAAAACCCTTAAAAACGAACAGCGCTTCCTTATAAAGAAAAATCTAGTAATGAGGCCATCTGGGGGTCAGAAGCAGTCTGGCTGTGTTTGACAGATCAGAACTGATAAGACTACAAAAATGGGTACAAGGAGGTGTGTTCACTACACATTAACGTTTCAGCGAAGCTCCCAAAATCTTTAAATATACAGCCATTGGAAGGACGATCTTGAGCAGGAAGGATTTTTACTCGTTGTGTGTAGCTGAGAACAAGAAGCAGGTACAGTGTAAAGGCACTGAAGCACGCGACAGGAGGCAGCATTCCACTCCCGGGTCCAGACCTGGAGGGCTCGGCCCTGAGGCCTCAGGAGCAACCAACCCCCCCAAAGCTGAGGGCGGCGGGGCCGGGCAGCCGCACATGCACTTCTGCTGCCTGCTCAGCTGGCCCCTCATCTCCCTTTCCTCCTTGGTCAGTCTGGCTTAGCTTTTGTTTTGTGGCAAAAACGATTGCTGACGGTGAGACCTAAGAAGACAGCCTCATCCCTTATGGGCAAGCACAGTGACAAGGTCTGAGTGTCGCTCACAGAGGGCTTGCTGAGCTCCCACCGCAGGCCCTCAGAGCGTGACTTACCGTAACTGTCATAGCTGTCTCTGTAGGACCCGCCTGAGCTCCGGTCACCATAGCCACCACCCTGACTCCGGCTGTGGGAAGGGGAACACGTTGGTGCTGGAGCACTCCTCGCCCCGCTGACCCCCACTCGCCAGCGTCCAGACAGAAGCCTGCCATGCCCAGCCTGAGACCACACCCTCACCTGCTGTAGTAGTCTCTGGAGCCCCCATAGCCCCCACTCCTGGACTCAAAACGGCTGCCCCCATAGCCTCGGTCCCCTCCTCCTACAGACAGGGACAAGAACAAGTGGGTACCAGCTCCTGCCAACAGCGCCCCCACCATGACCCCAAGGGCCTCAGGCCCCAAGAGTGGCACTCACCCCTGGAGAACCCACGGCCCCGGCCTCGGCCCCCACGGAAGAAGCCCCGGCCCCCGGCAGAGCCACCTCGATACCCACGGGATCGGTTGTCAGACGACTTGCCGGCTTGGTCAACTCGGATCTGTCGCCCGTCCACAGACTGAAGAGAGATTGGCTCAAGTCAGCTTCTTCACCTCCCACCCTCAGGAGCCCGAAGCCCATGCCTCTCACCTTCCCATTCATAGCCATCATGGCATCCTTGGCATCGTCGATGTTCTCGAAGGTGACAAACCCAAAGCCCCGCGACCGCTGAGTCTCCCTGTCTTTCACGACCACCACTGCAGGAGAAAGATCTGCAGTTGATATCCAGTCCCCCCAGAAGCACCCCTGCTCAGCCGTGAGCCCCGCACCCGCCTCACCTTCGGAAATCTGTCCATATTTGGAAAACACCTGCTCCAGCGATTGTTCGTTAGTGTCAAAACTGAGCCCTCCAACGAAAAGCTTCCCTTCATCTGATGCCATGGCAGCCTGTAACAAATACTGAAATCCTCAAGGATACCCTCCAGGGGCTTCAATGCTCACCCCATCATAGTTTATACAAAAGCTTATGCTTGTTGGGAACTCACCGGAAAACTCTTTCTGCCCCTTAATCATCCCAAGCCCACACCCAAAACTTAATTTAAAAATCTTCAGAACTCGTTCCTCGCCCTAGGCCCCTTTTTCCTACTCAAGCTCGCCCAGGGGCTACCTGAGGACGGGACGACACCCCGCCTCTTTCTACGCATTCTTCAGTACAGCCCTGGCTCTGGGCCCCAGGTGCTGTCTTAGGGTACATTTGGGGATGGACACTGAGAACCAAGTATGTCCTACTTCATAACTGGCCGAGTGCACCTTGTTCTGCCCCCCTTTGCAAACGGCGGTCTAATTCCTAATACAATCACGCAGGCGTAGAGTGGCAAAATAGCCCACTGTAAAATGGGTCGCAGGTTGGGCCTCCGTAGGTAACTGGGGCGGGGGGCTCCGACATAAAGCATGTGGGGCGGGTACTGACTAAGAGCGACCCTTTTCGGGACTGGATCCTCTACCAAATGGCTTCGGCAACACAGGCCTGGAACGGCGCAACTCAACCAAACTTAACACGACGGGATGCAGATTGGGATACGGGGCGGGTGGGGGCGCGTTGACCAACTGCAACGGGAAACCAAGAAAGCTGGCGTCCCGAACTGGTCCCGCCACGTGGCTCCGCCCTAGGCCCGCCCGCGCCGCGCGCATGCGCTCTGCGCGCGGCCTGCGCCACTTCATCCGGGAACTCGGCGCTCCCGCCATTTCGCGGGGCGCAGCTTCGCGCTCGCCGCCGCCATTTTGCGGTGTCTCGCTCTCGGCAAGCCTAGGCTACCGACGAGACGACCTCCGGCCACGACTCGACCCAGTCTCTTGCTGCCCCTCACCGCCGGAGGGGCGGACTTTACCCCGAGCCCGCCCTGGGACCACCCCCGCCCAGGGGCGTGCCGCCGCTGACCGGCCTCGTCTGTACGGCTACAGGCCGCCCGCCGCCCGGGCCCTTGGAGCCGGTGCCGCCAGGGCCCTCACCACTGAGTCGGGCAGGTCCCTCACGCAGGCGGAAAAACAGCGAAGCAGAACGACCAGTATCTCCTAACGCGCGAGTGAGAGGGGCGCCGGGCTCCCGGGTCTTATGTACTTCGCCTCCGGGCTCCGCCCCCCCGAGCCCGCCCCCGCGCAGCACTGGCCAATCCCAGGCCGCACAAGCCACGGCCGCGCCTCATATTCATGAACTTGGGGGCCGGGCTCATTTTGGCCCCGCCTCCTCCAGCGCGCTGGCTCCGGGCGCGATGATTGGCGGGGATGAGCACCGTCCGCAGTCCCCCACCCCCGAGCGGGGGGCGTGGCAGGCGCTCGGCGGGGCTGGGTTGACCCACTTCCGCGTGCCAGCCTCCAGGCCTCCGGCAGTGAACAAAGCGAGGCTCAGGCCTCTGATGCCAAGGGCCAGAGCCTCGGGCATCGCCCCACCATTGACCTTTGCTGTGCTCCAGCAATCGCCGGCGTATTGACCTTACCCAGGGTTCCACAGCCATCAAGGTCTAGGAAGCCTCAACTTCATCTGAACCCCAGCACCAGTCCTGATACACTTGCCCACATAACCAACACACGAGCACACCCAGGACCCCAAAGCTCCTGAAATCACGTGATCGTCTGCAAAGCCCACCAAACCCCAATACTGACAGAAGCCCATTTATGTGGACTCCAATATTCACCACCCACTGTCCCAATTCCTCCTCCTCAACCTTCGGGCAGTCCAACTTTACCCAACTCAGGTCGCCTACAAACCCCAACCCGCACCCACACCTAACTCCAAGCCAACCCTGACTTCACGCCACCCCCGCCCGGCGGAACACTTGTGCATTGCAGCTCAAGACTTCAGGCTGACCCCCACCTGGCCTCCCAAGCCCAACATTGGGCCCAGGATTCGAGTCCCCACTGCACCCCGACATTCAGCGCGGCCCCAGCCTTCCTCCACCAGTCTCTAGCAGTCTCTAGCACCTCTGCCCCACCATACCCAAAAAACACTCACTACCCATGGTGGGCTGGCTCTGCTCCTCTCCTGCATCATTTTCCTATCTTTTAGAGGCGTCCCAAGACTGCTGCTATCAGGAGAAGCAACTTTGCAGAGACCCTCAACCCAAAGGCTGTGCCTGGGGAGCCTCAGGGCCATTTTATGGACGTTCCTCTTATAGTCAACACTTGCCCCCTGCCTGGCCCCTTCCATTGGGTGGGAGAAGCTAGTTCAGACTTCTTCAGAGGGCAGACCTCCCGTAGAATTGTTGGGACTTCAGAGGACCCCCACTTCCCCCACAGCCGACTTTACTGCCCACTCCAGAGAAGTTCTGATCCCTCAGGTGGATCTAACTGATGTAGCAGGCACCTGGGTATGGATGATGATTCCTGTGCCAAGGTCACTGAGACCCCCCTCTCCCAGGCGGCCGCTCATGAGTCATCACTGCCCCCTCTGCACCTCACGCCGCTATGCCACAGAACCCTCCTCCCTGCAACAACTCCCAGTCAGCAGCAGCCCGCTGCTGCATCAGCCACTCACGCAGCCTACTTATTAAAAGGAGCAGAGAAAGACATCAGCAGTTAGCTCCCCCTCCCGCTGGCAGCCCAAGGCGGGGCCTGGGGTCTGGCTCCCTAGCCCAGGAGCAAGTCTCGCCCACCCTTTCTGATCTGCTTTCCTAGTAAAGTCAGGTCTTAGGCTTCTTGCCCTATCCCAGGCCACTGGGTCCCTGCAGTCACCCCGCCCCGGATCACTCTCCGCCCCGCCCACACCCGTCTGTGGTTCCGACTCCGCCTTCTCCTGGTTTTGTGAAGTGCCTGTTCATTCATTCATTCATTCATTCCGCCAGCACGCAGTTAAGCGTTTACTACGATCCTGTTGCTGGATACGGACTCCCATGTGTACCCACGACCGTCCTGGGCTCCCATAATGGTGTGGACCCATACCTGTGGGTATATCGCCAGGTGTTCCTGCACCAGGCATTGTGTGGGAACTGTGTACCTTCTTCGCAGGTGTGTAACCTGTCTCCATACTTGTTTCTGTGGTTACCTGCCTCTGTGTGTCCCCGTGATTCAGTGTGTAACCAGAACCGTGTGTTCCAGTGGGGGTACTCTCAGGGGGATGGGACCGCCTCATTCTGCCACAGCCGCTGCAGCACATTCTCCCCACGGACACGAGGGGGCGCTGCAGTCTTGCTGTCACTCTGGCCCAGGGCTCCAAGTCCCGTCAGGATATCCCCGCCGCATGTCCCAGCGTGGGACAGGGTCCCTGTCTCGCCCCGTGCCTCAACCCGACCGCCAGAGGGGGTTGGTTGACGGGGAGGAGGGGGCTCAAAATAGCCGCGGGCGGGGGCGAAGCTGCTATTCGCGGCCCAGACGCGCGGTGCTCGCCGCCTGCCTGGCGGGAAGGGGATTAGGCCCAGAGGATCCGGTCCGCTCGTTAACATATCGACCCTCCCCAAGGGGCTGCCAGCCTCCTAGCCCTCCCGCAGCCATAACCCAGCCCTCCCCACGCCGGCGTTGCCATGGAGACGGGGGGTGCGGCAGCCTGGCTCCTGCACCGACCACTGCCTTCACTCTGGGCCCGGCCGGCCAGACGCCGGTCCTCCCCCGACCTGGGCTAATGACCGGGCGCGAGGCAGTAATGACGGTCTGGGCCTGGGATGGGCGTGGACAAGATGAAAGACGCGTGCGGGGGCACCCTCCAGCCCGCGTAATTACCGCCCCTCCCGTCCTGTCGGGCAGGGGCCCGGGCCCGCGCACCTGGCGGCCGCCGGGCGGGGGCGCGGAAGCGGGACAGGCCTGGCACAGACTCCAGCCTGCCCGCCTGGATCACATCCGCGGGGCCCTGAGCCAGGGTGGGGGAAGTGGAGACTGGATGTGTGTGTGCGTTGCCAGGTGTGGTGCACATGTGTGCCTGTGGGCAGGGGACTCGTGGGCATAGACTTGGAGAAACAAGGATCTCTGGGGTCACATGCTTGTATGGACACGAAAGTGAGGCTGTTTGCATGTGCACATGGACAGGAAAGTATGCATGGAACCCATGTGTGTGCAAACTGGCATAGAGGTGTGTGCCTGTGCATACACGGGAACACGCCTGCATGGCGCCGCATGTGAAGAACACAGGGCTCTTTGTGTGCAGACCCCAAAGCGTGTGCATATTGGGCGGGCCAGGGACAGGGCTGGGTGTGGGTGACTCAGGCCATGAGGTGGGCACTGCACGCTGTCCCTAGGTGGGGTCTCCATGGGAAGGAGGATGCTCAGAGCAGGGGTCCCTGGCAGAGCAGCCTGTGACTCAAGGCCCAGGAATGTGGAAGCCAACTCTTCCACCAGCCCAGGCCCCCAGGCCCCCAGCCCAGGAGTGCAGAGGCCAGGTGGGGCATAGGGCTTGCTGGTGAGCCCAGACCCCACCAACTGCATGTCCATGTGATGGGCTGCAGAGTAGGACCCGTGGGACGCCTGAGCAGGACTTTAAGAGCCTCTTGGGTCACATGCGTATTTGCTCTTTACATATTTCACGATGCTCCAGACACCTGGTGGCCCTTTCTGAGGGAAACTGAGGCACAGATGGGATGACAAATGCAGTGACGGGCAAGCACACATGCCAAGCTCATGCATTTATGCATAGCACCTATATCAGGAGGAGCTGGCCCCACCTGTGCCCTGTCCACTCACTTGACCTTGGCCCCACACACAAGCTCCCTGCAGGTACAAGGGAGGGCAGAAGGACCCCTGCCTGGGGTTTGGGGCATCACCAAGGCAACACTGAATGTCATGAACAGTACCCTCACCCCCCAGCAGCTGCAGGAACTTAGGAAAGAGCCGTGGGGTCAGCAGCCCACACTCATGTGCGTCCCCCACTCCCCCAACGCGAGCAGACAGAGACACGTGTGCCCAGGGAGCTCTCAGTTTTTTGCTGTTCTCTTCCTTCGGTGTCACAGGACAGGGAATTGTCTATTATGCTCACTCCCCCGCTTCTCCACGTCCCCAACAGTGATGCAGTGAGGGCGCTTCCCCCTGCACCTGTCCTCTCCGGGATCCCGGGCTCTGATGGGCATGTGTGGGTGGGCACGTCTGTGGCTGAGCCCTGGAGCGTCTGGGGTAGGGTGCTGCTTGGGTGGGTGAGCAAGTCTGAGGATCTGAGAGCCGGCTGCCCGGGTGTGACTTTCAATTATGTGGTTTCATTAAGGGAGGTCTTGGCCAAGGCTGAGAGTGGGGGTGCGGTTCGATTTGAGGGTCACAGAATTGACTGAGGTAGTGGTGGAATCAAAGTATGGGCTGGGGCCGCTTTGGGTGTGTGTGGGTGTCGTGTCCTGGGGTCACTATGTGGCAGAGCGGGTGCACTGTAGAGGGCGGTGCTACCTGTGTGTCCATGGAGAGGTCCCGTTGGTCTGTGGGGGGCTGTAGGGAGCCCTGTGTGGGAGTCTGGGGAGTGGGATGTGTGCGGGACACGGGTGGCCTACTGTCTCGGCCCCCAGCTCCACCTGCCTTCGGGAGATCACCCCATCCGAGGGACCCGTCCTGCCCACATTCCAGTGGGGTTAGGAGGTGCCCTCCCCACCTCTACCTGCTCCTCACCCGTGACCCCCGCCTGTGACCCCCGCCCGAGCCCACTCCCTCCTTCCTGGGCACCCAGAACAGCAGCAGCTGGCAGCAGGGAGGGGCGCTGAGGCGGGGGTGGAGGCTGGAATGCGTGCTGAGGGTGAGAGAGTGGGCCCCAGCGAGGGGGCGGAAGTGGGGGAGGGGCCAATGGAAGGGAGACCGGACGAAAATAGGGGGATACCCAGATGGGAAGAGAGACAGGCTGAGAGACTGAGGGAGGCAGAAAGGAAGCGGGGAGAGGGGACGTAGACAGAGCCAGAGAAGGGGAGCAGGGCAGACAGAGGCTACTGGGTCGAGGACAGAGTCTCAGGGGAGGCCAGTCGCAGAAGCGCGGCACCAGGTGACAGCAGCCCCGCCCCCATCCACTGGCCGGGCTGCTCACCTGTCCCAAGGGACACCAGAGGCCGCCAGTCCTCTGCCCTCCCAGGGCCTGACGGCCATGGGTGGGGCTGGAGTCATGACTCCTGGGTTGGGCGCCAGTGCCCTCGGTTTAGTAACTCCCATTCCCGAGGCGCCCAAGAGGAGGGCGGGTCCGGCCAGGCCCGGTGGGGCGTGCTATGCTAGGGCCCCCGCCCAGGGCCGAGGCTGCGCTGCTCCGTGGTGCACAGCTCACTCCCATCTACGCACACCGGCCCTGCCTGGGGCCTGGTTTCTCTGGAGGCCTTTGGCATTTCAAAATGCGGAGGCCAGCCCCCCAGAGGAGAAAACTGTGGCCCCAGTGACCTTCTGCCTGCCTACACTGTCCTCATCACCCCCCAGGACAATGGCCCACCTGGCCTCAGGCTCCATATCTTGATGGCCATGCCTGACCACACCACCAGCGCTGAAGCTGGTCTCAGACTTGGACACTCTGCCTTGGACCAAAGGTTTGGCTCACATCTTACCCAGTCAACATAGGCCACCCTGCTAATGCTGACCAAGGCTTTCTCTGAGCGACTCCAGGTCACATCCCAATCTGAGCCACAGCCAGGCAGCAACTTGGACTTCTTGCTGCCCTAACCACGACCCCGCTCCTGCCCCGAGGTGGTCCAGGTGCTCACAGGAGTCCTTCCTCCAATCCCCCAGCTCCCTGCAGTCTCCCTGCCAGCTCCCACGCTGATAGCGGAGGTCCCCATCAGAAGACGCCCCACCTGTTGCTCCTCAGGCTTCTCCTCTGTACCAAGGCCCAGCCTTCAGCCCCCTCCTGGATGGTCTGACCTCTGCTCTGCCTTACTGCTCTTCCTCCCTGGTCCCTAGCTCATCCTCCAAACCAGACTTGGGAGAATCACTCTTTCTGGTCCTGGCCTTTTGTTTTTTTTTTTTCCCCTCCCAACCTGCCTTCTAGGCTGCCCCCCAAATGCACCTGCTTTCACGTCTCCAGGTCTTTGCACACGCCGTGCCCGCCACCTGGGACACCCATTCCCTCTTCCTCTATTTGGCAGACTTCTATTCCTTTGGAAAAGCCTCAGCTACAGTGCCCCCTTCGGGTTCCCGGGGCTTCCCCAGCTCAGAAGTCGCTCACGCGGGGTTGTGGGGATGCGGAAAGCAGGCAATGCCTGAGCGAGGAAGGAGTGGTGCACACGAGCCCGTGTGTGCTGGGGGCTCCCAGGAGCGCCCTCTCTTCAGTCCAAGCATACCCACCGCCCTCACCCTGCGGCCAGAGGGAGCCGAACACCTCTCCGCCGCGCTTGCGCAGGCCACGCCGCAGTCCCGCCTCCCGGCGGCAATCCCGCGCTGCTATTGGTGTGTGCCAAGGAGCCAACGGAGCGGCCACCAATGCTGAGTCCCTGGGGGTGGACGGGGCCTGGACCTTTTGACCCGAGAACGGGGGCGGATGGGGGAGCCTTCCCCGCGATGACGTCTGACCGGTTTCACAGCACGTTGCCCTGGAAACCACGTTTCCATCCCTGCGAGTTGCAGGGGACTGCTTCCTCCCATTCAGAATTTTCCTCTTGGGGGCAGGGGGCGGTGCAAGGCCGACCCCATCCCCTGCGATCCCGGCAGGCCCTTCTCTCTCTGGGCCTCGATTTACCTATCTGTGCCTCCCACTGCCGCGTGGCTTGGGCTGTCGCCCCTCCGGCCGCTGCACCTCCTGGTCAGGGCACTCCCACCCCGACCACTGCACGTGTGTGCCCTGTGGGCTTGCCGCACCTACTCGGTGTTGGGTCCTCCTAGAACTCCGGGGCAGGTGACCCTTGCTCCCCTGGGCTAGGCTCCAGGCAGCCCCAAGGGGTGGGTTCCTGGGCATCCGGCAAGTGCCACTTCCCTGCCCGCGCCCCGCAGCGTGCAGACACAGCCCTGTGATTCAGCGGGTTTCTCAGTCGACACCCTCCTTACGCATCCCCCATCCAGCTCTAAGGCGGTCACCCAGGTCAGGGCCCTCGGCCCTCATCCCCCACCCCCACCCCCGGGCCTGGCTGCAAGGCCAGGAGTTCCACCTGAGCTGTCCCACCCACGCTTCCACCACCCGCGGGGACAGTTGAGCTGCTGACATTTAGGTCTGGAGGGATCAGCCTGACCTGGACATCCTACCTTCCTGCCGTGGGCAGGCAATGATTGGGGGTGACTCCGAGGTGGGAGGAGCCGAAGGGCCTCCCCAAGATGCCCCCAGGACACTCCTGGGAGAGGAACCTGTTTCCCTTCCTTCTCGAGGTCCCTGGCTGAAGTTTGGGCCATCAGCATCGGCCTGGGCTGGTGGTCATGATTTCGCAAACACTCTGGGGCCGGCGAGACTTCTCTTTGGGTCTGTTTTGTTATCTATCCAACGGGAGTGCAATTAGTTTTCTTAGGTTGCCGTGGGTCAGTGGAGAAATTCATGTAAAATGACTATTATGATTGTCCCGAGTCGGCACAACCCCAAAGTGGATGAAAATGGGACCCCAGAGAGGGCTGGCCCCGGGCGGCAGGGTGGGAGAAGCAGACAGAGGAAGTTTCCAGGCAGAGCAGATGGCTGGGGAGGGCACAGCCTAGACAGAGGCCCGGAGGCTCCATGCGGGTGTTCAGGGCTGGGGAGCACAGGAATGCGAGGTCCACGGGAAGCCAGAAAGGGGCGGACCACACTGGGAAGCCTCAAATGGCAGCCCCAGGTCCCCTGGGAATCACGGTCTCTCTGCTAAACTTTGACCTCTGGAAGTCTAGCAGGGGAGTGGGCCTGGTGGCATC
Organism: Macroglossus sobrinus; assembly: GCA_004027375.1. Lineage (NCBI taxonomy): Eukaryota > Metazoa > Chordata > Mammalia > Chiroptera > Pteropodidae > Macroglossus > Macroglossus sobrinus. The sequence continues at coordinate 69,370 of PVKZ01004341.1, forward strand.
CTGGGGGGAGGGGTCTCCGGTATAGGACAACCAGAGCTGGGAACCATGAGGGCGAGGCCCCACGAAGGGAGCGGGCAGCCTGTGCCCACACCCTGCAGGACTTCCGGCCTTGGGTACCGGGAAGTGGCCTGCCCCTCCCTCGCCAGCTGAGGCGGCTTCCTGCCCCCTCAAGCAGAGGGGGGGGGGAGTGCCTGGGATCTGCCCTGGTATGCAGCCCTCTCCCTTTGAGACTTTCCAGTGGAGTGACCCCAGCATCCAATCTTCAGAAAGAACCCCTCCTGTCGTGCTCATACCAAACCCACAAGGGAGCAGGGAAACAGCCACTTGCATTTCATTTTCTGTTTATTACTTGAAATCACGGTGTTTGTGTAAATTTTTCTTTTCCAATTTTGTTTTTGTACAGGAAACTCAAGTCGCTGGGAAGCCCCACCGCTCAAACTCCACCCCCAGGGAGGGTAATGCTTTCTTGGGGGGGCCCTGGAGAGGGCAGCGGGGTGGCGGGGGTGGGGTGGGAGCCGGTTCCTGCCTGGGGCCTCTGCCCTCAGAGCAGGGGAGGCACAGATATTTAAAAATCGTTAAAAAACAAAAGAAGAACATACATTTAAATAGGTATCCAAGACAGTTCTTCAAAAACAAACCCGCCCTTTTTCTTTTTTTTCTTGGAAAATGAAAATCCTCAAACCCCCCCAACCCTCCGACCCCTCCCTGCCCACCCCCCACAAAAAAATTTACAGAGCTACAGTTAACACATGATGTTCACATCTGAAACCATTAACTTCAAACACGTAACAGGCAAGGGGTGAGGACCTGGGGTTCACCTACAGGTAGGACATAGGGGGTGGGATGGGCAGGGGGCGGGGCATTGCGCAGGTCGGACAGGTGGGGCCATGACAAGACAGGTATGGGGGGAGGACCCACACATCTCCATTTATCAGTAAAAAAAAAAGTGAATGAAAAATAAACTCCCCACCCCCATTGAAATGGCCCCAATAGGGTGTTTGTCTGCTGTGGTGGCCAAAAACCCCTGGGGTATGGGCATCAGTGGGAAGGTTCCAAATTAGACCAGCAGCGAACCCCCCCCCCCAGGGGTTAATGCTACTTGGCTTTGCCCCTACTGGGGGGATTCACAGCTCAGCTCCCCTTCCCCTGCTAGGAGCCAGAGGCCCCCCGCACCTAGACAGCCCACAGGCCCAGATCCCTCAGGCCAGTAAGTAGGGCTGGGGGCATCTCCATCACCCCCCCAGCCATTTCTCTCCTGATTTTTCAAGAGGTTCCTAACCACTATTGGCTCAGTCAGAAAATTAATAATCTATAAATACCCCAAACTCAGGGGGAAAAAAAAAAGGGGTGGCGCAGGAGTGTGGCCTCAGAGAAAATCGCACAGTGCGTGGCCAGTGAGAGCTGGCAACGGGTCTGTTCCCCTCCTTCCCTTTCCTTTCCTGGCAGAAAAGGGTCCTACACCCCAACCTGAACCCTAAGGCAGGCTCTGGCTAGCCTCTCCCCTGAAACAGCTTTTCTTTTCCAGGAAAAAGAAACTGAGAAGAGAAAAAATCACAGACGTGGAAGAGAAACAGGCCATGGTTCCCGGGTGGTGTTTGGAGCCTGTGGGCCCAGCTGGCTGGGTGTGGGTGGAGGGCAGAGTTAGCAGTGGGGCTCATCTCCGTGCCCCCTCCCCTGTCTGTAAAGTGCATGTGAGGCATCTATGTTTTGACTTTAACCTGAAGAGGGTGGGGGAGCCACGGAGCCAGCGGAAGGGGTGGGGGCGGCTTCCTAGTCTCTGCTCTGAGCCATCTGGAAAGACTGCTACATATTTGGAGCTGGGAACGGTGGGCGGGAAGGACCTGGTGTGGCCAGGAGGGAGGGGAGAGGAAAGGAGGTGGGAGCTGAACCAAGGAGGCAGGAACGCCAAGGCCACAGAGAGTTTGGAAAACATGGTGAGAAATGAAATTTAAAAAACCCAGAAGGACCCTGGATGGGGAGGGGGAGGCCTCCTGTGGTGCCCACCACCTATCCTCCTGCCCGCCTATGCTGGGCAATGCTCTCAGCCACCCTGGGCTGGGGAGAGGGACATCGGTTCCTAGGCCACCACGAACTCTGACTTGATGTCGGGGTTGACTTCTGGCTTCCAGACGGAGTCCTCGAAGTCGAGGCCCAAGCCCGCGGCCTCGCTGGGGCCACTGCCACCGCCTCCGCTGCTGCTGTCGCTGCGGCCAGCCTTGCGGCTCGGCGGCCAGTGGTAGGGGCCCCGGGCGTCACGCCGTGCCTTCCTGCGGAGCCGTTTCTGCTGGAGCAGCAGCTGCAGGCGCTCCACCTTGCAGCGGGTGGCGCGGTTTTCTGTCTGCCGCAACCGGTCCCCTGTAGAGAAGACAGTGACTATGAAGCCCCAGGGAGAGGCCAGGGCCCCCAAATACAAGAACCTCCAGCAAATGCTTCTACAAGGCAGACACAGCAAGGGAGCCGGTTGAGAATGTCCACCTAATCCCTGGGAGACACAGGTTTCTTACAGTTGTCCCCATGGGCTTGCAGGGATAGGGCTGCGTCCAAGATGGGCACACACAACAGCCACTGCATGAGTTCACGGCAGCTTGAGCCCTTCCAGCTCCTCCTGTGACCCAGGACTGGTATGCCAGCTTGTCCCTCAGTTTCCCCTTCATGGCCTGGGCTGGGGCCCCGAGGGACAGAGAGGCGCCACCCTTCCTCGCGACTCCACATTTATTGGACAACCAGGTTGGGGGGTGGGGTTGAGGGGGCAGAGGCCCATCAGACAGAGGGGAAGCTGGGTTCCTCCTCAGCCTGACTTGGCAATTCAGAGGCTCCACTGCCATCTGGAGATGGTGCCGGGGGGGCGAGGGGGCAAAGAGGAAGTGAAGACAAACTCCTCCTAGGAAGGCACAAGGACACTTTGTGCCCCCAACACATGCTCCCTTCTCTGCAGGCTCTTCCCCAGTGAAGCAAGCGGCAGCTGGTGGCCCCCCAGCCTCAGTGGGTCAGCTGCTCAGAGCACACACAGAGGGGCCTTGAGCAGCGGGGACGGGCGGGGCACCTGACACTCACCCAGGGGCTTGCCCGCACGGGCCTGGCTCAGGGAGGTGGCAGCCGCCAGCTTCTCACAGGAGGTAGTTTTAGGGGCGAGGTCCGGGGTGGGCGCGGCAGGGGTGCACTGAGCGTGGCAGCGCAGCTGGGTCAGGGATGGCGGAACACCCTGGTAGTGCCGCGTGGCGCTAAGGAGGTCATTGAGGATCTGCAGGATGGTGCCGATGTCACGCCGTGGCCGCCCACTGCTGTCCTGGCAGTTGGGGTGCAGCGTGCCTGCAGGGGGCAAGGGTGCCCAGTCAGTGCCCAAGGGCAGGAACCTGGGTGTGGCCTGCCACAGGGTTGCAGGCATGTGTGGGGCCCTCAGGGCAATGTGGTGGGTCCCAGCCCTGGTGTATGAGCATGTGGCCACCCACAGTGGGTCACACACGTGTGAGCCCTGCCACCTACCAGAGAAGGTCCCTGAGAATACCCCGGGGGCATGGTTCACAAAGCTCTCGATGACAGCGCCGGGTTTACGGGAACGGGATGCGGGGCTGCTGATGGCGGGGGATGCAGGGCTGGGCCCCGTGCTGGCAGCTGGGGAGCAGTCCATCTGCTGATGGGGAGGGGAAGTGCATGAGCTCAGGGCGCAACACCGCCCTGCAGCCTGGGGGCCAGGGATGGCCCTCGATTCCAGGGGCGCGGTAGGCGCCCCAAGTCTCTGCCCACCTGCTTCATCCAAAGGCGCCCCGCCCTCGGGCTCCCAGGCCAAGCACCCTCTCTGCCGACTCACCTCGGGGCAGGCAGTGGAGGCTGAGTGGGATCGAAAGGAGCCGGCGGTTACAGGTGAGGGGGACGTGGGGGTGGGGCTGCTGGGCACCGAAGGGATGCGGGTGGTGCTAGACACTGGCCGGCAGGGGGAGGACGTGGGGGCGGTCATGCTGGCGTCCCCGCGGGCCGTGGCAGCAGCCGCAGCCAGCACATGGCGGTGTTGCAGTGGTGCATGCTGGGCTGCGAGCTGAAGCTGGACGAACATCATGTGGTCACCCACTCGAAGCGCCAAGGTCAGCGGCGAACGGCCTGATAGGAAGTCACTGACCTGCAGAGAGTGGCCTGTCAGCCTTGGGGCCCAGACTCCAGCACCCGGCCCAGCCCAGCCCAGTCCCCCACGCTCGCTGTGTGACCTGGGGCCTCTCGCTGCCCCTCTCTGGGCTCTGGGGTCCCTGTCGGTGCCACGGATGCTTAAATAAAATGAATCGGTATTTCCGGAAGCCGCCTCCGCCAGCCCGGCCCGGCCCGGGCGCCGCTGGGGGCTGTGGGGGACAGAGGCACGTCAGATGGAGTGGGGGGGCCTGGCCCTCCCTGGCCAGCTTGGTTCTTGCAAGGGGAAACTAAGGCCAGAGGGGGCGGGACCCATCTGGTGGTCATAGCTCTCAAATAATCCTTACCTTCTCTCTACCCTCTGGGGCCCCAGGCCCTCTCTTCCTGTGAATAGGACAGAGGCACCTACATGCCCCCACCCCCAGTCAGGCCAGCAGACAAGCCCCAAGTGGGTGGAATTCCTGGACAAATTCTTGTCCTAACCTTTGCTTTCTCAAGATAAATATTTATCTGTCCTGGGCGGGGCAGAAGCTGATGAGGCCTCCCTGCAGGGGAGGCGGTGGTGTGGGACTTACCCATCCCCCCACCACACTGCCCACAGACAAGAACTTTCCAATCGGGGTCCACCACACAGCGAGTGTGGGGTGCATCTGACCCTGGTCTGCACTTGGGGCCTGGCCAGTGCATAAGTCTCCCCAGGGGCTGGGGTGGGGGTGTGGAGGTTTCTGAGAAGTGACACAGGCCTGGATGACTCAGAACCACCGCCTCCCAGCTCTACTGGCAGCTGCTGGTGTAACCTTCTCTGCTTGGGGGCTTCAGGAGGGGTAAGGGAGGTGGGCAGTGTGCAGCCCCCCAACCCTGCAACCCAGTATGCGTGATCTCCCAGCCCCCCAGAAAATGCCCACTGCAGGAAGGGCCTAGGGTGGCTCCCACGAGAAAAGGGGGTGTTCCCCCACTCCCTCCCGCAACTTCCTCTTGGGGAGGGCTAGCGGGCAGGCATGACGCCGTGCCAGGCAGGGAGCAGCCCTGAGAGCCTTGATGCTCCGCCCAGCACCCCCATCTCCTCCCTCCTGACGTAGGCAACCCAGGGCGGATGTGAACCAAACACGCCCCGGCCCCCCCTGCTAACCGCAGGCCCTCCCCAGGAGCAGGGAGCTCAGTTCACATTGGCCCAGGAACCCCCACCTGGCTTCTGGACCCCCTCCCCTGCTCCCCACGGGAGACCACCCAGCTCCCAGCCCCCTCCTCCGCAGTGCTGCGAGGACAGGATGCTACATGTCGGGGAGGGGGCGAGGGCCCCAGGCAGGAAGAAGGGAAGCGGCTGAGCAGGTTTCCTGTGGCCACCCCAGCCGGGAGGCTGGGAACCTGCCCACCTCCTCGTCGGGGCGGGCAGCAGCCTGCTTCCCCCACCCTGGCAGCAGGCGGATAGCTGAGGTCTGTGTCACCCTCTTGGGAGGAGGGCCCCGCCACCAGAAAAATGAGGAAAGAAGAGGAAAAGAAAAAAAAAAAAAAAAGGCTGCAACAAAATCGGGAACTGGCCAGCCGGCAGGCCAGCAGGCCGACAGGCCGGCCAGCCCCTGCCTCCTCCTCACTGGCTCCTGACTGGTTACTGAATATTTCCCTAACATCCTGTCTAGGCCGCGCCCCACCCCCCTCCCCCGTGCCCCCTCCCTGTCTGGGGGCAGGGAACAAAGGCCAGAAAAAGGACAAAACGGTGACTCCCCAGCCTCACAATGGGGTCAGGGAAGGAGTGTCAACCAAAACCAGCACTCCCCCAGCAGGTGGCCCCAAGGAAATTTCAGAGGTCCTGCAGACCAGGGTGGGGGAGATGGGGGAGTGGCGGGGCTTGAACACAAAAGCCCTGGGATGGGAGCAAGGGCCAAGGTCACCCTGCAGGCCAGCTTGTGAAAGCTCACCCCTTCCCCCATGGCGGCCACCATGGGAGAGAAGGCCCTCAAGGTCAGGTGGTGAGTGCTGGGGGGAGGAGGAAGAGGAAGCTGGGTGACCAGGCCAAGCTGGCATGAGAGCGGGGTGGCGCGTCCCAGCCGTCCCCTCCTCACAGGCATCCTGGGAGCACAATCAACCCCAGGCTCCCCAGAGGGGCCGGGCACTGGGCCTGCGACCCCTGGGTTAACATAGCGGCGCGGGTCTCACCTGGGTCTCCGTCAAGCTCTCCAGGGCCTGCATCACAGACTGTTCGGGCCTCGAAGCCTGAGACTACAAAGAGAGGGGGGAGGCAGCCCTGAGTACCACTCCCAGCCAGGGCCTGGGGGGCCCTGCTAGCTGGGGGGCTTCCCTGGCAGGCAAGGGGTTCCACATGTGTATGAAGGGGACGGTGCTGGCGAGAAGGGGCTGCCCGCCCACATCAGGGCCTCCAGGGCACAGGGCCCCAGCCATTTACCATGAGGCCCGCCTCCACGGTGGGCACGAGAGTCAGCTTGCTGCCATCCCCCACGCCAAACTCCTGCAGCTTCCCCGAACTGAGCCGGCTGGGGGGGGGGAGGAAGGAAGAGGGTGAGGCTCCGCGGAGACAGGCAGGGACGCGGAAGCGGAGGCCGCGGGGGAGGGCTGTGCTCTGTGCTCGCTGGGAGACAGAGTCCTTCCACCCCCACCTCTTTCTGGCCCCCAAATCCAGGATCCTGAGCATGGGGGCGAGAACACCACCTGGAGCCGGAGGCCCCAGGCTAGCTACCGGTTCTGACCCCTTCCCTCAAGGGACCCCAACTCTGGACTGGGGCACCACCTCTGCACCTCAGGAAAGCACACTGTCTTCGCCCGAGCCCCCGTGTGCCCAATGTCACCCTCCCAGCCACCCCAGGGACCACCTGCCTGGGGTTCAGGGGCTGTGGCCCTGGGCTCGCCCTCGTGAGGCCAACAGGGCTTAGCCTTTAGGGGCTTTGCCGGCTAGGTTCCCCCTCCTCCCTACCTCCCTCCCTCTCTGGCGGAGGCAGCAGTCCGCTGCTTAGACAAAGAAGACCCTCCCCCTTCCGCCCCTCCCCCAACGGGGCCCCTCCGCTGGGGATGGACACAACATGTCCCCGGAGGCCCGAGGGAGGAGAGCTCCCTGGCTGGAGGAGATTTAAATACCAGGAGGGAGGGGAGGCTGCGGGGAGGGGGGCGCTCGGTGGCGAGAACAAAAGGGGGCAGAAAAATGCAAGTGGGAGAAGAGACAGCCAGACGCAGAGGGGGCCGCCCAAACAGATGCGGAAGCCGGCGGGGACACAGGGTGGAGGCAGCGGCCGCGCCCCCCACCCTCACTGTCAGGACCCTCTCCCGGCCTCAGGACTCCTGCTTTCCTACAGAGGGAGGCGCTTAAGGCCCGCCGGGGCACGCTCGCTCGCAGTCGTCTTTGTGCAGCGACCCCAGGCGGGGGAGGGGGCCAAGGCAAGCACGGCCGAGCAGAGGGCGCCCGAGAGCGCGCGGCGCGCCCCCGCCCCACCCCACCCCCAGTCTGGCCGCCCCCTTCCCCAAGCAGCGCGCTCTTTGTTCCCGCCCCGGGGCCGGGGCCCGAGGGGGCGGCGGGCCGGGGTGGGGAGGTCGCGGGAGCCGAGGCGGCGCGGGGTACCTACGTGTCTTTGTGGAGCAGCGCCAGGCGCTCCTTGGGCACTTTGAGGCGCTGGGAAAGCCGCTTGCGCAGGCCCTCCACCGTCTCGTCGAGGGGCACCGACAGCTCGTAGCGGGTGCCAGTCGTGCTGTGGATGGCCAGGCTCATGGGGGCCGCCTCGACTGCCGGGCCCAGCTCGCAGGCGCCGCCGGGGGCCCCGCGCCTGCAGCTCCGGGCACCGCCGGGCTGCGGCTCCATCCCCGGCCCGCGCTGGGGGCTGAAGTCCGTGAGGCGCCACCAATCCTCTCCGCGCCTCCGGGCAGGGCAGGTGCTCCCCAACCCGGGGTCCTCGGAGCCCCTGGCGGCGGGGAGCAGCTCGCGTCCTCTTCCTGAAGGTCCCAGAAGCAGATGAAGAATCAGAAATCAAAAATCTGAGTGGCGCTCTGGGGTAGCGTCGACTCGACGGGGCGCCTTCCAGGGGTGGGGACTGCAATCGCGGGTCCTTTCGGGGGAGGGTCCCGGAGGAGGGGGCGCCGCTGGCCGGCCGTGCTCAGTGCTGTCTGCCGCTCGGCCCGCGCTTCCTGGCGTGTCCCCTCCCTTAGCAACAGCCGCAGCCACCGCCGCTCGGAGGATCTGGGGGTGAAAGTAACAAGAAAAAAAAGTTATAATGTATCAACGTTCCTGGGGCGGGGCTGCCGCCCCCTCCCATTCACTACTTACTCCGCCGGCCTCACGCCGGCCAATCGACGCGCGCCGAACGCCCAGCCGGCCGCACGCGTCGGCCAATGGGGGCCGCCGCGGCCCTGCCCCACGTGGCCGCCGGGCCCGCCCCTCTCCCCGCCCCCGGACCAGTGGCCAAGGGGAGCGCGGCGGGGGCGGGGCTGGCGCCGCTGAGGCCGGCCCCGGGCCCCCGCCCGCGCCGGGGGCCATTCATAAGGCCCCGCGCCCACAACAAAGGGTGAGCGGCCGGGAGAGTGCGGGACGTGGGGTCTGTGCGGCGCGGGGTGGGGGCAGGCATTGTACCCTCATCGGGAGAGGCCAGAAACCTCGGGGCCTCCCACCGCGCCCCTCCGGAAAGCCACTGTGAGCGGAAGTGCGAGGCAATCCCCGTGCCTCGTGGCCGGACCCCGGCTTGGCAGCTCACTCGAGGCTCGTTCCGGCGGGCGACCCTACCCCAGGGCGCAAGGTCCCGGCGAGACGTGGCGCTGAGGGCGAAGCCTGCATCTCGGTGACGTGGCCGGTGCTGGGGGAGCCCCTCCCGCGCCGGTGCTACATCGCGTCCCACCCCCTGCCCACGGGCCGGGCCCGCTTCCCGAGTCGCACCCGCCCGAGCTGTGACGTGACGCGGCGTCCCTGGCTGCGCCTTCGCGCGCCGCTCCGCTCGGGGCTGCGGTGAGTCAGCAGCGCCGGCGCGCCCTCTGCCGGCCCCGCCCGGGAGCGCTGCTCTGAGTCTCTAGGAGGAGGGGGCGCCGAGGCTGCCTGGGGCAGAGGAGAGGCTGACCGACTGCGGGTTTGGGGAGAGTTACGCTAGGAGTGTGAAGCCTCCAAAGCAGGACACTGAGGACGCACAGCCGGGGAAACTAAGGCTGGAACCGCAACTAGCTCAAGGTCACTCGAGGGAAGGGGAGTGTCCGGGGGGCGGGGCGGGGGCTGAGGTCCCCGCCAGGAGGTGCTGGCTGCGCCTCGCCCCTCCCATTCCACGCCCTGAGGAGTCTTCCCAGGTCTGGAGACACCCCAAACCCTTCCTGACCCAAGAACAAAGAAAAGTGGGACACCCTCGGGAGCCTAGAGTGGGGAACCTCTCCTTGGCCCGCAAGGTCCTGTCCACAACTCACCCCACGCGGCCAGTCTGAGCTCCCAGCGGTCCGGAGTGTGGCCACGTCCTGGACGAGAGCGCAGTGTCGGGGTAGGTCTGGGGCCGAGCGGGCGGCCCGGAGCCTTTATCCGCACCGCCTTTTCTGGGGTGGAGTTTGGGCGGGCAGGGGGCGGGGGGCCAGGCGGGCGGTGACGCACGCTGGCCCCCGCCCCTGCCTGCTGGCCAGGGCCCCGGGGCGCCGCCCGGTCCAGGCCACTCGCCCTGTAAATGAGGGCACATCTCTACTCGGACCCCTGGGACGCGGTTTCAGGGTGTGCAGCTGGTACCCTGCCCCGCCCCCCTTCCTGCCACCCCAGGCCCTTTGCTTCCGCCTGGGGGCGCCCGAGTGGGGAGCAGGAAAGGGAGCCTGAGTCAGTGGCCGAGGTCCAGGAAAACAAGCCACGGTCACCTGCCTGGAGTGGGGGTGCCCCGGCCAGCTGCCCAGGCAGGCAAACTCCTGCATCCCTTAACAGTGACCTCAGATGGCATTTATGGAACGATTAACCAGCGCCAGGCCTGCCTTGTGCAACCAGTCACTGGGGGCCATGCGCTGGGTGACCTTGGGACGTTACTGGCCTCTGGAGACTGCGGAGGGGAAGGCAGTGGGGGGCGCTGTGGGGTGGAAAGGCCCACTCTGGCCTGCTCTGGGGGGCCCTCGCTTCCACCCGGGGATGCTGTCATCCCTCTTTACAGCAAGTTCAGAGGCTGGCGCCCAGCCTGTGGGGCAGGTATACCCTTCAGCATCCATTCCACAGATGAGGAAACAGGCTGAACAGGGGGAACATAGCAAGTTGTTTCTTCCTTCGTATTGCCCTGGGTAGGGAGTTTTCTAAGGATGACTGGTAAGGAGCAGGGCCCTCCTTCCTGCTCTCTCCCCAGGAGACCCCAGGTTCTACTCACTCACCCTGCCCACTTATGTTTTCTTCCTTTAATCTGGCCTGATCACCTCCACCCCCACCCTCACCCTGGACATTCCTCCCAGGGTTGTGTTCCTTCGTAGGTCTTCCCTTCGCCCATCCCCAGGTGGCTGGGCTGGCAGGAGGCAGGTCACTGAGGCTGGGGTTCAGGGACGGAGAGGGAACACAGAAGTGGCAGAGGAAACCGAGCTGAGGCTGAAGCATCCGGAGGGGCAGGGTAGGCGGCTCCCTTGGGTGGGGGTACTGTGGCTGGGGTGGGCAAGGTTGTGTAACCTCAGGCCGGTCCCTGGCCGTGCTGGGACCCTTGGGTTGTGTCCTTAGGGGTGGGGAGTCATCCTCAGGTCCACGCTAATAAACATGCTGGTCAACCCACTTCCATCTTTCCATTTTGAGCGACCTGTGCTCCAGATTAACCCCAGATTGTACTGCGTGTGAGCACATACGCACCAGGGATGCCCTTCTTGCCCCGGGCCTGCCATGAGGTGGGTGTTGTTGCTCCTGGTTCCTGGCTGTGCTTTGCCCCAGGTCATGGCCCAGACAGCACAAGCTGCTCTGTGCAGCCCAAGTCAGGGAAGGGTGTCCACAACGCTCACATCTTTCATGGTGCCTGTGCAGTGTTAGTAGGTCCTGGGGGCACCCAGCTTTTTCCCCCAGCTACACGCTGAGGCCTCTCAGAATTTGGGGATACCTGCAGGGGATCCCTAGTGAGGAGGGGCCCTGGCTCAGGGGCTTGGTGAAGATCTACCTCCCCTCTCATGCCCCCCCAATCTGATTTATAGCACCTGGGCTGGCCAGGAACTCCTAAGCCTCGAGCTCTGAGCCAGCAATGGGGGGGGGGGGACACCTGGGACCCCCATGGTTCACAGCCTTATCTGTGCTGGGGGTCCTGCTGCTTGGGCCTCACCAGCCAGAGCAGGGAGGTCCAACGTACCCCCCAGAGCTACGAGCTTGCCTGGAGGCCATAGCACAAGTGTGTTCCACCACACCACGCCTCAGACTCACCCATGGAGGATAGTCACTTGCATGGGACTGTGAGTACATAGCCCATCCGTGCTGACACGCCCAGGGGTGGCCTCCCTACCACCTCCTGACTGCCAGTGACACAGAGGAAAGCCCAGGTTCTCACAGTCACCCTCCTGGAATCCCCTGCTGGCCCCGCTCAGGCCTGGGGAGAGTGAGGAGACCCTAATCTGGGCTGTACCCAAGGCTGCAAAAAGGAGGAGGTGGGCCAGCACTAAAGCCGACCAGGGTTGGAGCCGGCCACGCCTGGATGCCCCGCCCCATCTGGGGCTGGCCCAGGGGCCTGAGTGCCAAGAAGGTGCCAACAGCACTGGGGATTGGGCACCCAGCCAACCAGGGCCACCCACAGGCCAAGCCAGCTCAAGAGAAGGACCTCTGTGGGAGCAGGCAGGACCTACCCCTTACCAGCCTGGCTGGGGCAAGGCCAGGGAGCTCATGGGGCAGACATCACAGGCTGAAACCCAATAAGACACCAGGTGTCTGTCCAGTAGCCCAGGCTGGCCCAGGAGCCACAGACGCCATCCTGACCTGCTGTCCCCATCCCTGGCCAGTGACCGCTGCCTCTCCCACCCTCTTGGAGTGAGGGCCAGCCCTCAGCCACTCCCCCATTCCCATTTACTGAAGGGCACCCCCAAGGCTGCAGCCCTACCTCACAGGGGACACAGGGTCCCAGGGTGCCAAACCCACCACCCCAGGCAGAGACAAAGTCACACACACGAGTGGGGACCCTGGTCTTTAATGGGGTGTGGCCAGGGCCGGGCTGTCTGGCAGCAGCAGCTGGGGACAGGTCACGGCTGCACAGACTGCAGAAATGGAAGTGGTGGGCAGCAGATCACGCTGGCAGGACCTTGGGAGGCGAGAGGTGAGCCCCGGGGGTGTCTGTCACTCCAAAACAGGTGGCACTGTACTGCTCCCTACTGGTCTCCTTGAAAGGATGGCCCCGCAGATGGGCTGTCCTCACTTGCAGTCACAGTAAACCACAGCGAACCGACTCTCCCTGCACAGAGTACCCCTTCACAGGTTCCGAGCCCCATCCCCAAGGGGGTGCTGGAAGCAGCCGCCTACTCCAGGGCCTTCACCAGCGCCTCACTGGCCTCGATGCGGATCTGGATCTCGGCCCGGGCAACCTCGTCCATCACCCCCGACAGCTCCGCCTGTGCCTTCTCCAAGTTTGCCTTGGCTGCCTGCAGTGGGGAGGAGTTGGGCAAGGGTCAAGTGGCATCCCCAGCCAGGTACCTGCCCCTCCACCCCCAAAGCCACGAGCTCTTGGACCCTGCTGCCTGCTCGGTGCCTCGGTTTCCCCTAAGACACTCACCCCCAGGTCCAGCATGTCCAGTGTCACAGCCTCTTCGGCCAGCAACTGCACTGACGAGTCAGCATTTACGGTGACAGAGCCGCTGCTTACTGTGGGCAGCAGGGAGACCCCCACGTCAAGGCATGAGGAGAGCCATCATCCCAGGCCCAGGACAGTGGCCCCACGGGAGCCTGGGATCCAGTGTGGGGGAATGGGAACTTAGAGAAGACACAAGGGACCAGGGGGCCATCATGGAAATCCGCTGGGGACTGGACATGGGGACACAACTCCTTCCCTCCATCCGTCAGCAGAAGCCGGGTCAGGGGTGAGCAGTGGGCTGGGCCACAGTGTTGGGCTCACTTCCCCTTGCACAAGTGTCCCCTTCCTCTAAACTGTCCCCTCCCTAGCAAGGTTTTACTTCCCTTCAGGCATGTCGCCCTCCCCCAAAGCCCTACAGGCTATTTAACCACAGTCAGTCCGGAGCTCAGCAGGTCAGCAAGTCGTGGGGTGCTTCTGGCCTGCTTCCCACTGTGCCCTCGATTCCCACTGTGCCCTGGAAGGGCCTACAGCCCTTCGTTGTTCTTACCGAAGCAACTGAGATGGAACATTCGTCCTTTCCCGACCCTGTTCTTCCGTCCTTCTGCTCTACTCACCAAAGTATTTGGAGGTAGTGCCGTCCTCAGCGTAAACAACGACCAACCCTGGCCGCAAGACCTGCAGGGTGGGCACGTGGGCCGCCAGGATACCAAAGGCCCCTGTCTGCGTGGGTACATCCACCTGCCGGACGTTGGCGCCATTGAAAAAAACCTGGAGAAAACATTGAAGGAAAGGGTCACTGCGAGCCAGGCCCTCACCATTCGGGACTCAGTACCCCGTGCAGTGAAATGCACTGGAGGCAACGCTTGGGTTTTGGGTCTTGGGGTAGGCTGTCAGAGCTGTCACCTGCTAAAGGAGAATGAAACAGCCAGCCGAGCCCTTCAGGCGGATGCTGCAAGGACACCGAGAAGGTGCTGAAGGGAGGGGCACAGAAAAGGCACTTATCTCCGGAAACCTGCCTGCAGCGGGGGGCAGTGCGGGCTCGACGCGCGGGTCCCGCCTTTGGGTGTCAGATTCCAGGGCTCAGGAGGTTAGGGAGCTCAGACCTGGAGCACATGAGAAAGGGGCGCGAGTCCGCGGTCCGGAATGGCGTTCGCACCTGTGTGGGCGAGGCGAAGGTAAAGGACATCTGTCCCGGGCCCACAGCGGGGGCCGGGGCGGCGGCGGCCTCAGCGTAGGCGCGGGCCTGGCGCATGAGGCGACCCAGGCCGGGACGACGGAGCAGCGAAGCGGGCAGCATGGTGGCGGCAGGCGGACGGCAGTGGCCGGCCTCTGGGCGAGAGCTGGCGGCCTGGAGGGCGAGGAGGACGACGCGCGGGTATGTCTGGGAGAACGGTTCCAAACGAAGGCGCACGCGCGAACCGCGACGCCCCGCGGCTCCAGCACGCGGCATGCCGGGGGTTGTAGTTCTTCTGGCCCCAGCGCCTAGTCTGTAGGTCTGGTGGAGGGTGGATTAGACGATTCTGCGTGGGGAGGACCAGAAGCCTTCGCGAGGGAGATGGTTCAGTTGAATTCAGGATTTGAGGGGCGCCCTTTGGGTGCCAGGGACTAGAGAGACATCAGAGAAATGTCAAGATTCCGCCTCTGGTGTGGATGGGGGCGTTTTACAGACATTCAACGTAATAAGCAAGTCATCTCGACCCAGTGTAAGGAGGCGACAAACACTAAAAAAAAAAAAAAGAGCCTCAGAGTTGGGGGGGGGGGTTCGGTACGGTGCAGGCTGCAATTGGGGCAGGTGCAGGGGAGTCCCGGAAACTGCACTGCAGGCGGAGAGTCCAGGACAGGCAAGCGCCTGTGGGTGCGGGCACGGCTCGACCGCAATCCCCAAGAGGACCAACAGAGGGCGACCTGTGGCCGGAGTTGTTCTCGTCGCTGCCCCGCTTAGCCGTCGCCCCCGCGCCCTGCTTACGCATGGGTGCGTGCGCGGGCGGCTGGACTCTGCAGACGTCACCGCGGCTTGCGCAGCCTCGCTCGCTAGGCTGACGTCACTGCTCCGCCCCCGCGCTCACGCATGCAGTTCGGGCCCCAGTACCCGGCCCTCAATTTGTATTCGGGGAAAACGCGGAGTCCAGGCTAGACCGGAAGAGCCTTGGCTGAGGAGCGGAGGGGTGCAGGGCACAGGGGAGGATATCACACCTAGGCGCGGGGCTGCGCAGGTGGTCAGAGACAGAGTTACTGCAGAGGCTCCCTAACCCCAGGGACTGCGTGTGCCATAGTTTCTTGCAGGGTTCAGGCAGGCCCTGTAGCTGAAACCCTGCTTCTCAGCATCCAGGCCTAAGGAGCCACCTCCGTGCCAGCGCTGTGAGGGACACTCGGGACATCAGTCCCAGTGCCCTGGGCATGATGGCACTGGGGTCTTACGAGTCAGGTGTGTCCCGTGCGCAGCCCGACCTCTTCTGGCCCCCTGGACCCATATGGAGACCTGACCTATCTAATGGGCTCCTCATACTCATTCATTGGACTACGCTCCAGTCCCCACTCTAGAGTGGCCCGTGGGTAACTTGTTCATTACCCAGGTTCCACACACACACACACACACACACACACACACACACACACACACACGGGCAGCGTGTCATTCCCCAACTGGGAACCACACAAGATGGCTTCCCCTGCCCTGTCCAATGCCTCCGGCTTCTGCAAACTTACCTTCCCACCTCAGGACCTTTGTACAGGCCTGGAGCCAGCTTTCCTGGGCATTTACCCACGTGGCTGCCCCTTACCCTCCTTTAGTGGTGTCACCCTTCCATGCACAGGACAAACACATTTCCTCCAGGGTTCCAGCCCTGTGCTATACCTGGGGACCCAGCTGGAAATGACCTGTCCCGAGTAGCAGGGTCAGGGGTGAGTAGGGTCATCGGCAGATGAGAGGGCTACTGTGAGAACAAGTGCAGCAAGGGACAGGAATGGGGTTGGGGGGGGGCGACGTTAGCAGAGGTAGGGAGCCAAGAGGAGCTGCCAGGAGGTTTGCAGCTTGGGAAGCCTTGAGGGGGTGAGGGAGGAACTCTTGCTGTTGAACAAATGCAAGTGCAAGTGCAAAGGCCTGGAGATTGAACTGGGCCTTGGGCATCACCAAGCAGGATGGGCTTTCCCGGAGAAGAAAGGGTGCCACTGTGGGGTATGGCTGGGATGGTACCAGGACCAGGCTGGGGGCAGGTTGGTGGCCTAAGCATCTAGGAAAACGATGCAGGATTGTCTATCCCAAAGAGGGAAGGGAGCACAGCTTTGGTCCTGATGTCAGGGCGCTGGGCGGGCCCCTGTGGCACTCAGCACAGGTTGTTTTCTCTTTGCTTGTCCCAAAGAGGTGGGGCGCTCGGGTAACCCTGATCATGCCATCAGCATCAGGAAGAAAAGCGGGAAATGTGCCCGACCCCAGCGGCTGTGCGCCCTGGGGTATTCCAGATTGGGCGAAGAGAAGGAAGCGGTGTGTATGCACCCCAGGGCCCCTGGCTTGGGGGAGTCGTGCACCCTAAGACTCTCCCCCACCTTCAGGACCCCGGGAAGGGTCGAAGAGTCGTGCAGCAGGGACTGTGGGCAGAGATCAAAGGCTCCGCATGGGGAGGGGGCGCCCGGGAGCGCAGGCTCCGCCCCCCCACCCCTGCCGGAAGGGAAGGGGAGGCGGTGGCCGGCGCGGACCCAGCCAGACGCGGCGACAAGACCGGCGGGGGCGGCCGGCCGGGGACCCGGCGGCACCCAGCGGGTGGGAGCTGGCTAGCCGCCAACGCGATCACGTGTGCGGCCCCTCCTCTCGCGCCTGCCTCCCCCGCTCGCTGGGCCCTCCATTCATAAATTCTCCTGCTCAGCGGCTACCGAGCGCTGGAGCCAGCCGGGAGCGCCTCGCAGCCGCCCGCCCGCCGCCCATGGGCCGCGCGTCCCGGCGCTGAGGTAGGCGCGGCGGGCTCGGGGTTGCACCAAGGCGGGCGGGGGGTACGCTGGGGCTGCGTAGTTCAGGACCGCGGCCGGCTCCAGGATCCGCCCTGGCTCGAGACCACCGTCCCTTCCCCGCGAGGCCCGAGGGAGGGAGCGGAGGAGCCGGGGCGGACGTGAGGGCCAACTTGCGGGGCTCTGCACCCGCCCCCTCCGGCGACCCGAAAAGGGACTCTCGCCTGCGTTCTTCCCGGGCCTCAGTTTCCCCCAGCGAGAGCGATGGCGTCTCCACCTCCTGGCTCTGCCGGAGGTTGAGCTGTGCCTGTAGACCGACTCTGCCTCTCCCGGCTCGCTGTCCCCGCCGCCAGGGCTGGATGGAGACGCGGTGGCGAACGAGCCTGGGTAGCCTAAGTGCGGCTGGACCTCAGGGGCTGGCCCATGGGGAACCTCCGCCCTCGGCTCCGGTACCCGCCTACCCGCGAGAGTCCACCTCTCTTCCTCCTGCCATCTTTCCCGGTCTCCTGTCATGTCCCTGCGCCCCTGCCTCTTCCCCCTCCAGCCTGGACTCATTTTCCGACCTACATATACGTGCCCTCCCCCGGAGGGTACGGGGTAGGCGCAGCCAGCCTCTGACCCCGAGCGCTGAGGACACCTGGCTTTCACCACCACCCTCCCCTTCTCTGGTCCTCAGTTTTCCCCCCGCTGTCGCGTGGGGTCAAAACCTGAGAGGGTTGGGGACTCTGGAGCCTGTGCACAGGCTTTTCTCTGCCTTGGGAAAGGACCGCGCGCGCACGCCGAGCCGACTCAAGGCTGTTGTTCATCCCGGCCTCAGGCTCCGCTCCCCAAGAGTGCGCCCCCGTCCCTCCTCCAGGGAGGCTGGTTAGGTACAATGTCCAGGCGGTCCCTTACCCTAGTGCCGAGCCCCTCTCCAGCCTGTTTCCCCCCAGAGTAAGGCAGGCGTGGA